>CM055123.1:378363689-378617132 GCA_029206835.1 Rana muscosa
TCTGGAGAAATGTCCTCCTCTTTAATCTTCACTTCTCTCACTTCCTCAGCTTTGACGTCTCTCGGAGTGTCTCTGGTGTCTCCGGGGTCTGTGAATAAAGATGAGAGTGAAGCCCCCTGTACTGAGATGTATGAGAGACCCCAGAGAGTGTGTGTGGGGGGGAGACTGGTCACGTCTCTTGGCTGGTAACACACAATGACATGATGTGAGGAGGAGATCCGGAGTCTAATAGAGGCTGATGGCTCCTGACTCCCCCATTGGGCACATACTGTCTCCCCATTACTGTCTACTGACAGAGGAGGGGGGAGAAGAAGAGATTGTGGTAGTGACTGAACAAGGAGAATCTGGGACTCTTCTCTGGATTTAGTGTTTATTCCTCACCTGTGCTGATCTCTGGAGGAATATCCTTCTCCTTACATGGATCATCACCCATCATAGACATCTCTTCTTCTTCAACTTTAACCACAATCAGCCCATCATTCTAGATAACACATAAAAAGATCTGAACTATGATTTGAAATAAAGCAACGGAACATCTTTTAATCTTTTTAGGACTTCCAATCTCACCTACCTGATCCTCCTGAGGGATCTCCGGATCTTCCTGTATGGAGAACCGGGAACACAGAGGACGGGGACATCTCTCTGGGGAATTTCTATTACTGGATCCATCTGTAGGAAACACACACACTGACGGAATACATTGTTTCTATGTCTTTATATAAGAGGATGTGTGTATCTAGGGGGATCCTCAATACTCTTCTCTCCTTTACAAGAAATGAAAGTCTCCTCTTACCCGGTGATGTGAGGGGCGGCCGGTTCTTCATCATGACGTCCTTCTACAGATCCTTGTGTCCTTCTATATACTTCCACTCCTCTCTGGGATTGGTGGATTGGTAAACTCTAAACGCTGCAATTAATACAAGTAAACAGCCAAAGTATTAAACAACATTTACGTAATGGGCTTGAAGAAGTCAAATGCTTTCAATAACATATGTTTCCAATCAGAAACAAGGCATCTGAAACTGAAGACCTCCTTATAAATATACAAGCTGCTAGGCAATATTTTGAGTTTCTGACCCAGAAAAAGTATTTAAAGTGTTTGTAAACCCTTCCATATACATTATCAAGTGAAGTGACTAGCTTTAGGTGATACACAGCAATGAAATAAATCCTCCTACATAAGTTGTATCTGATTATCTGTGGTCTTCTCTTCTCTACATCCATTTAAAGTGCAGAATTTACACAGGATCTCTCAGCTCTGAAAAGCAGGAGGCGGAGAGCTAAAGTTACATCAGTAAGGAGAGTTCTAAGAGCTGATTGGAGGGAAGGGACACACCCCCTTCACACAGCACACAGGAACAGAGCTGAGGCTGTCAATCACGGGCTGTGTGCTGGAGCTACAAGAGTAACGCTGACTATGCCTGGTCACACAACAAGAGTAAAGCTGACCATGACAAGAGTAACGCTGACCATGACCGGTCACAAGACAACAGTACCGCTGACCGTGCCCGGTCACAAGACAAGAGAAACACTGACCATGACCGGTCACATGGCAAGAGAAACGCTGACCATGACTGGTCACGCGACAAAAGTAACGCTGACCATGACCGGTCACAAGACAAGAATTTCGCTGACAATGACCGGTCACATGACAAGAGTAACGCTGACCATGGCCAGTCACAAGACAAGAGTAATGCTGACCATGACCAGTCACATGGCAAGAGTAACGCTGATCATGACCGGTCACACGACAAGAGTAACACTGATCATGAGCGGTCACATGGCAAGAGAAACGCTGACCATGACTGGTCACGCGACAAAAGTAACACTGACAATGACCGGTCACAAGACAAGAGTAACGCCGACCATGACCGGTCACAAGACAAGAGTAACGCTGACCATACCTGATAACATGACAAGAGTAACGCTGACCATGGCCAGTCACATGACAAGAGCAATGCTGACCATGACCGGTCAAATGACAAGAGCAATGCTGACCATGACCGGTCACACGACAAGAGCAATGCTGACTATGACCGGTCACACGACAAGAGCAATGTTGACCATGGCCGGTCACACAACAAGAGTAACGCTGACCATGACCGGTCACATGACAAGAGTAACACTGACCATGACCGGTCACATGATGTGGAGTGAAGGTGATAACAGCAGTGCACACCAGTCCCCATCTGACAACTATGAATTAGCTGGCTCTCTGGGTCATTTCCTAGAAATAAGGGCAGCTTCAGTGCTCCACTGTCCACTGGGGTCATGTGACACAAAAGGTCACATGACTCTCCTACACAATCTCCAGTACAGTGCCCAGAGTCCCCTCTGTGTCCCGAAATCAATAACATGATAATAATAATGAATAGGAGACAGAATTACCTTTTCCTCCTCAGTGTACACAGCCATTCCACAGACAGGAGCAGCAGCTGGAATACACAGGAATTACCTTCAACTTTTCTGTCTCCTTATTAGAGCCACAAGAAAATGGCCGCCCTCCTCCTCTCTCCGGGGTCCAGATGGGAAGAGGGCTAAAGAAAAATGGCCGCCGCTCTCACACAACAAATAATGAGTTTTGGGGAAAGCTCGTCCTCTAGTGCTGAATCTGAAGCTGAATGGTAGAGGTCGGATTCGGCCGGTAGGAGGAGTCTGGGTGTGACGTCAGAGGAGATGTAGTGGATCCGCTTGCTATGAGGAGACACTGCCTGGGGAGGAGGCGGAGGGGGAGGCTGGTTATGTTCTATGAGTACCTTCATCCCTATATACATCTCATGTACCAAGAGAATACAGAAACCATCATACAAATACACAAACTACCTCATAACATTCATATTTGTATTATTATTTTATTAACCACTTGCTTACTGGGCACTCAAACCCCCCTCCTGCCCAGACAAATTTTCAGCTTTCAGCGCTGAAGCACTTTGAATGACAATTGCGCGCTCAAACAACGTTGTATCCAAATGAAATTTTTATCGTTTCTTCCCCACAAATAGAGCTTTCCTTTGGTGCTATTTGATCACCTCTGCGGCTTTTATTTTTTGTTAAAAGAAAATAAAAAGACTGATTTAAAAAAAAAAAAATATATATATTTTTATATTTTGTTATAACATTTTGTAAACAGGTAATTTTTCTCCTTCATTGATGTATGCTGATGAGGCAGCCCTGATGGGCACCGATGGGCTGCACTGATGGGCTGCACTGATGGGCACAGATGGGCTGCACTGATGGGCACCGATAAGGCGGCAGTGGTGGGCACCGATAAGGCGGCACTGGTGGGCACTGATAGGCGGCACTGGTGGGCACTGATAGGCGGCACTGGTGGGCACTGATAGGTGTCACTGATGGGTGGCACTGAAGAGCATTGATAGGTGGCACTGAGAAGTGGCACTAATAGGTGGCATTGATAGGTGGCACTGATAGGTGGCAGTGATGGGCACTGATAGGTGGCAGTGATGGGCACTGATGGGTGCCAGTGATGGGCACTGATGGGTGGCAATAATGGGCACTGGTAGGTTACACTGATAGACAGCATTGCTAGGTGGCACTGATGAGGCACTGATTGGCGGCACTTGTGGGCATTGATAGGTGTCACTGTAGGCATTGATATGTGGCACTGTGGGTATTGATGGGTGGCACTGTGGGCACTGGCAGGGAGCAATTATATTCACAATGGCTGGCACTGGCAGCTGGCACTGATGAAGCTCCTTCTGCCTCCTTCCTCTTCGGGACCGATGTCCCTTGTGAAAGAGCCGGTGATCGGCTTTTTTTCCTCCTCACGCTGTCAGCGTGAGGAGAAAAAAGAATCGATTACCGATTCTTGGTTTACATCACATGATCAGCTGTCATTGGCTGACAGCTGATCATGTGGTAAGGGGTCGGTGATCGCCCGAGTCTTAGTGACTCGGGTGATCACAGCGCGGGGAGCGCGCAAAAGGGAGGCTGTCTATTGACGGCCTCCCGGATTTTCAGGTCCGCGCTGAAGCCATCATTTGGCTATAGTGCGGGCCTCAAGTAGTTAAAATGTCATCATTCAAAAAAACAACAACCGTCCAGTGCTGACCACCTATTTTTTCATCCTATGGTCCCCGGTGGCGGCATGTTAACTATGGGAAGCTAGATGTGACTCCTTGCAGCTTCACCGCTGGCTCCCCACAAGTTGGGCTGCGCCCTATGAATTGTCCCGCAGCATCCTGGGACCCGTGACATGTCCCAGAAGGTTGCTGGTGGGGGGCAGCGCACTTCCCCTTAGATTGCCTCGAGTAACCAACCCCCCCCCCCAAAAAAACAAAAAAAAAAGAAAAATATTTCAAGTATGGCGGGGGGAGGAGGAAGAGCGGAACTTCCCCTTTTGGGTGGAGTTCCACTTTAGGTCTTCTTAAAGGCACCATGGATGCCTGTTTGACAGGGAAGCTGTTTGTAATCGATCACAAAGCCCAAAAGATGCCCCTCCTGAGGGAAGAACTGTGCTCTTTGAACATGTCATCTTTATAAAACCCTTATGGTAGCCCTTCACAGAGCGCCCCCTGTAGACCTGCTTGTCACATGGATAAAAAAATGGGAAGTTTCTGAGGTTGGTCACATGACTGCAGGAATTGACTTCTACTGGTCACATGATAATAGTAACGTTGGTTATATCTGGTCACATGACAAGAGTAACATTGACCATACCGGGTCAAATGATGTAATGAGTAACCTTCACCATCACTAGTTAAATGACAGGAGTAACATTGATCATGCCTGGGTACATGACAAGTGTAACTTTGGCCACTCCTGGTCAAATGACAGTAATATTCACCATGACTGGCCACATGAAAAGAGTAGTGTTGACCATGCCTGATCACATGACCAGGTTAACGTTAATCATGACTATTCATGTGTCAGGAGTAGAGTTATCCATGGCTGACCACTTGACAAGAGTAAAGTTGACCAAGTGTGGTCACATGACAAGATTAACGTTGACCATGACTATTCACACGGCAAGAGTAAAGTTGTCCATAAGGCTGCTTTCACACTGGGGTGGGCGGCGTTGACAGTAAAACGCTGCTAGTTTTAGTGGCGCTTTACCGTCATTTTAGCGGCGCTATTCGGCTGCTAGCGGGGCGCTTTTAGTGGCCAAAAAAGGGTTAAATGCTCCCGTGTAGCGCCGCTGCTGAATTGCTTTGCAAGCGCTTCGGCAGCGGTGCCCATTAATTTCAGTGGGCAGGAGCGGTGTACACACCGCTCCTTCACTACCCCAAAGATGCTGCTTGGAGGACTTTTTTTAACGTCCTGCCAGCGCATCGCCCCAGTGTGAAAGCACTCTGGCTTTCACACTGGGGCTGCAGGGGAGGTGTTTTTCAGGCACTTTACAGGCGCTAACGCCCCAGTGTGAAAGGGGTCTAACTGGCCACATAACAAGAGTAACATTAACCATGGCTGGCCACATGGCAAGAGTAACATTGACCATATCTGGCCACATGGCAAGAGTAACATTGACCATATCTGGCCACATGGCAAGAGTAACATTGACCATATCTGGCCACATGGCAAGAGTAACATTGACCATATCTGGCCACATGGCAAGAGTAACATTGACCATATCCGGTTACATGAAAAGAGTAACGTCAACTGTGGCTGGCCACATGACAAGAGTAACATTGACCAGATCTGGCAACATGACAAGAGTAACGTTGACCACGACTGGCCACACAGCAAAAGTAAAGGTGACCTGGCCTGGCCACATGGCAAGAGTAACATTGACCACGTGGCCACATGAAAAGAGTAATATTGACCATGCCTGATCATGTGACAATGTTAACGTTAATTATGACTATTCATGTGGCAAGAGTAGAGTTGTCCATGGCTGACCACATGACAAGAGTAAAGTTGACCAAGCGTGGTCACATGAAAAGAGTAGTGTTGACAATGGCTGGTCAAATGACAAGAGTAACGTTGACCATGACTATTTACATGGCAAGAGTAAAGTTGACCATGACTGGTCACATGACAAGAGTAACGTTCACCATGACTGACCAAACAACAAAAGTAAAGGTGACCATACCTGGCCACATGACAAGATTAACATTGACCAAGACTATTCACATGGTAAGAGTAAAGTTGACCATGACTGGCCACATGACTGTGTCTGCCTAGGAGAGCCAACTAAGAGCTCCCACTGGTAACTGAAAGGGCCTGAAGTGCCAGATGTGTCTAAGAAACTTAACCCAAATTGGTGCAGTGTCAGTGGTTCCAGGTAATGGGGAATGTGGCGTTATTGATGCCAGGTAATGGGAAATGTGGTGTTATTGATGCCAGGTAATGGGGGGTGTGGTATTATTGATGCCAGGTAATGGGGGATGTGGTGTTATTGATGCCAGGTAATGGGGGATGTGGTGTTATTGATGCCAGCCTGCCAGGTAATAGGGGATGTGGTGTTATTGATGCCAGGTATTGGTGGGTGCAGTGTCAGTGATTCTAGGTAATGGGGGGGTGTGGTATTATTGATGCCAGGTAATGGGGGATGTGGTTTTATTGATGCCAGGTATTGGTGGGTGCAGTGTCAGTGATTCCAGGTAATGGGGGGGTGTGGTATTATTGATGCCAGGTAATGGGGGATGTGGTGTTATTGATGCCAGGTAATGGGGGATGTGGTGTTATTGATGCCAGGTAATGGGGGATGTGGTGTTATTGATGCCAGGTAATGGGGGATGTGGTGTTATTGATGCCAGGTATTGGTGGTGCAGTGTCAGCGGTTCCAGGTAATGGGGGGTGTGGTGTTATTGATGCCAGGTAATGGGGGATGTGGTGTTATTGATGCCAGCCTGCCAGGTAATAGGGGATGTGGTGTTATTGATGCCAGGTATTGGTGGGTGCAGTGTCAGTGATTCTAGGTAATGGGGGGGGGTGTGGTATTATTGATGCCAGGTAATGGGGGATGTGGTTTTATTGATGCCAGGTATTGGTGAGTGCAGTGTCAGTGATTCCAGGTAATGGGGGGTGTGGTATTATTGATGCCAGGTAATGGGGGATGTGGTGTTATTGATGCCAGGTAATGGGGGATGTGGTGTTATTGATGCCAGGTAATGGGGGATGTGGTGTTATTGATGCCAGGTATTGGTGGTGCAGTGTCAGTGGTTCCAGGTAATGGGGGGTGTGGTGTTATTGATGCCAGGTAATGGGGGATGTGGTGTTGTTGATGCCAGGTAATGGGGGATCTGATGTTATTGATGTCAGGTAATGGGGGATTTGGTGTTATTGATGCCAGGTATTGGTGAGTGCAGTGTCAGTGATTCCAGGTAATGGGGGGTGTGGTATTATTGATGTCAGGTAATGGGGAATGTGGTGTTATTGATGCCAGGTAATGGAGGATGTGGTGTTATTGATGCCAAGTAATGGGGGATGTGGTGTTATTGATGCCAGGTAATGGGGGTGTGGTGTTATTGATGCCAGGTAATGGGGGATGTGGTGTTATTGATGCCAGGTATTGGTGGTGCAGTGTCAGTGGTTCCAGGTAATGGGGGGTGTGGTGTTATTGATGCCAGGTAATGGGGGATGTGGTGTTGTTGATGCCAGGTAATGGGGGATCTGATGTTATTGATGTCAGGTAATGGTGGATTTGGTGTTATTGATGCCAGGTATTGGTGAGTGCAGTGTCAGTGATTCCAGGTAATGGGGGGTGTGGTATTATTGATGTCAGGTAATGGGGAATGTGGTGTTATTGATGCCAGGTAATGGGGGATGTGGTGTTATTGATGCCAAGTAATGGGGGATGTGGTGTTATTGATGCCAGGTAATGGGGGGTGTGGTATTATTGATGCCAGGTAATGGGGGGGTGTGGTATTATTGATGCCAGGAAATGGGGGGTGTGGTATTATTGATTCCAGGTAATGGGGGGTGTAGTGTTATTGATGGCAGGTAATGGGGGGTGTGGTATTATTGATGGCAGGTAATGGGGGATTTGGTGTTATTGATGGCAGGTAATTGGGGATGTGGTGTTATTGATGGCAGGTAATGGGGGGGTGTGATATTATTTATGCCAGGTAATGGGGGGTGTAGTGTTATTGATGGCAGGTAATGGGGGGTGGTATTATTGATGCCAGGTAATGGGGGATTTGGTGTTATTGATGGCAGGTAATGGGGGATGTGGTGTTATTGATGGCAGGTAATGGGGGTGTGGTATTATTGATGCCAGGTAATGGGGGATGTGGTGTTATTGATGCCAGGTATTGGTAAGTGCAGTGTCATTGGTTCCAGGTTATGGTGGGTGCAATGTCAGCAATTCCACGTGGTGGAGGGGTGCAGTGTCAGTTATACCAGCTTATGGGGGTTGCGGTGCCTGTGGTTCAAGGTGATATAGGGGAGCAGTGTCAGATGATAGGGGGTGTGGCGGATCCAGATAATGGAGGGGTGCATATTAGCAACGTGGGGGATGCACACCCAAGTTTCAATTGGGCCAGGTGAGTTGTCAGTGGTGACCAAGAGAGGGGTGTAATGGGAATTGGTGCAGTATCACCTAAAACGTTGCTATGTCAGTTGTCTTCTGCTCCCTATTTTGGGCTCTTGTGGTAGAGAGCTGTCATTTTTGACACTGCAGGAACTGGGAA
The DNA here is from genome assembly GCA_029206835.1 of Rana muscosa. NCBI lineage: Eukaryota > Metazoa > Chordata > Amphibia > Anura > Ranidae > Rana > Rana muscosa. Next base: position 378,372,281 of record CM055123.1, read on the forward strand.
GGCAATCAGAACAGTGCATTTACTTTTCAATTGTGACATGTTTGACTGTTTCTGCCCCGCCTACACGATGACTTGGTTTGGGACCGTTGATGGGGGGAGGAAGTGGGTAGGTGGTATACAAGCCTCCTCTCCTGGACACCTTGGGGTACTAAATAGCCTAGGGCTCCCTAAATTCCACTTCCTCCATGTGCAGAAGAGTGTACAAGCTAATATTAATATGACATAGGGATTGCACCACTTACTGCTCCCATTGAATGGGGGGGGGGGGGGTATGAGCATATCTGGAATGGAGGGGGGAGTACATTTATTTTAAAAAAATACCTAACCCTTCTAGTGCTAAAACTGTAAAAAAAAAGAACACTATTGCATTACTATGGTGAGTGCTGGCCAACAAGTTCATGTCATAGTAAACCACTCTTACCCACAGACCAGACCTGACCACTAGGGGCATGGTGAATTCATATATGAGTAGACTAATTCCCATCCCAACACCAGATTTGACCACTAGGGGACATAAGGTTCTATCACAAGTTGGAAACTGGTCTTGACATAGGTGAATTGGCTAACCTCCAAAAATGCTTTTTGCCTGAGTGTTATCCCGAACCTCTAAATTCAATACTAAATCACTAATGTGGAGCAGTAACGTCAGAAAACCTTACCTGTATGCTTCTTTGGGGTCAGTGACTAAAAGTCCTGAAGATAGAGGATCCACATGACAGCCAGAAAATTAGCATTTTTAGGACGGTCCAAGGAGAACGTTTTTTATTCAATAAAATTCCCAAGGTTAGGATGCAGCTTTGCAAAGGAGCACACTCAAAAAATATAAACAAACACAGACAGGACCTCTTTATTTTTTAACAACAATCAGAGACACAACAGCTGGTGATTGGAGGAAACCATCCAATGAACTGAATGGCAGATTAAAGGCTAACGCTGGCCAGCTGCGCCAGCAGAAAAGGCTACAAATCAGTTTTTGTAACTGAGGGCACATTTCTAATGAAGACGTTGTTCTGATAGAGGTTGGAGTCATAGCTGAATAGAATGCCATTGTGTGTGATAGCAAGTCTGACGTTCAGCTCCCACCTTAGCACCCTTTCACATCCATTATCACAGACACCTGTAAACAAAATTCTCACTTTGCAGATTGATCATGTAGGTTGTTTTTGTTCCTCTTGTCGGAGTCATCCTTTAAACTGTATTCCTCCAATCAGGATGAACGAAGGGGGTGCACAAATTCTTAAAGACACATTGACAAATTTCTAAAATGTTTGGTTTTCATGCATTAGGTATCAATTTGGACAGTAATGGGGGGGGGGGGTCACTTCTGGGAACCAAGTGTCCATCTCAAAGCATGCGGGGATACAAAACCATATCAGGAAGTGCCCGCCTTGCAATAGGCAATCATCTCCTGCATGAGCAAATTGTGGAGATGCCTGCAAGACATGCCCATCAAGAGCCAGCCGATTACCCAATACTATGGCAATTTCAAGAATACGGTCATATCAGGTAGTTTAATTGATGGCTTCAGGTCAACCTTTCATACTTCAGAGGCTAGGAGTTTTCCCCAGAAAGAAACAATCTAACATAGCTTATTACAAACCCCTTCCTGGTTACAGGTCTCAAGAAACAATTTGTAGAAGACATTTGTGGTCGATGGTTACGTAGAAGAATAACTTTTGATGGCCATTAGAACTCGCCTTCATTTTGATATTTTACCGGGGGCAATCCCCAACTACCTGGGAGTCCACCGGTCAAGCATAACCCTTTTACCCTGTACACGCCGTCGGAATTTCTGACAACAAATGTTCGAGGGGAGCTTTTTGTTGGAAATTCCGACCGTGTGTAGGCTCCATCGGACATTTGCTGTTGGAATTTCCGACAACAAAAATTTGAGAGCTGGTTCTCAAATTTTCCGACAAGAAAAGTTCTTGTCGTAAATTCCGACACACAAAAAACCATGCATGCTCAGAATCAAGCAGAAGAGCCGAACTACCTTTTGAACTTCATTGATCTCGGCTCGTTGTACGTCACCGTGTTCTTGACGTTCGGAATTTCCGACAACATTTGTGTGACCGTGTGTATGCAACACAAGTTTGAGCCAACATCCGTCGGAAAAAAAAACACGGTTTTGTTGTCGGAATTTCCAATCGTGTGTACGCGGCATTAGAGTGAAAGGTTGTTCATTTTTCTAAAAGTTAAGGGCAACAATACTTAATGGCCATGTAGGAGTTCTGTTTCTTGGAAGAAGGTGGTGGGAGAATGACCAACTGTCCTCTTACTTTCTGCTGGTCATGTTTGGGGAAGAGGTGATGAGGCGATCCTCTCTTTGAAGCACACAAGTGACCCACTGTGAACTCATCTCTTTAGGGTGGTTTGACCCTCTACAGGTTGTAAAGAGCCTCAAAAGTGTTGACATGTATTTGAGACTAATGTCCCACGGTTAGGTCGTGTTCTCTTTAGGGTGGTTTGACCCTGTACAGGTTGTAGAGAGTCTCAGAAGTGTTGGGGTGTACTTGAGACTAACGTCCCATGGTTAGGTTGTGTTTTATTTTAGGGTGGTTTCTCTACAGGTCTTAGAGACTCTCAAAAGTGTTGGCATGTATTTGAGACTAAAGTCCCATGGTTAGGTTGTGTTAAATTTATTGTTAGTTTGCTAAAAGCTATTGCTAGCAACTACAAGACAAACTAGTCTAGTAGCGGTAATCAAAGTACCTATCTTCGACTAAAAGAATTGAGTTTAAGTAGTTAGGTGGACACGAACAACAACAACTATCATTTTACCTGTTGAATAAGACCATTTGAAGGACAGAAGAAAATTATATTGGTCTTTGGTAGATGATGGATAAACCATCCAATGCCTTCTTACATCTGCTGGGAACTCTATTGGTAATGCCCCATACACACGACCAGTTTTCCTGTCGGAAAAAGTCAGATGAGAGCTTTTGGTCGGAAATCCCGACCCGTGTGTATGCTCCATCAGACTTTTTCCAACGGAAAAACTGCCGGAAAAAGATAGAGAGCAGGTTCTGTATTTTCCAGACGGAAAAAATTCCTATCGGGAAATCCGTTCGTCTGTATGCTTTACCGACAGGGTAAAAAAAAAATCCATACTCGGAAACAATTTGACGCATGCTCGGAAGCATTGAACTTCTTTTCCTCGCCTCGTCGTAGTGTTGTACGTCACCGCGTTCTTAACACTCGAAAGTTCAGAGAACTTTTGTGTGACCGTGTGTATGCAAGCCAAACTTGAGCGGAATTCCGTCAGAAAAACCATCCAACTTTTTTCCAACGGGAAAACCGGTCATGTGTACGGGGCATAAGAGTTCCCAGGTCTCCACACCGGTCGTGTTCAACATGAAAGGTTGCCACCATCCCCCTTGGGTTTTTGTTCTTTTTGGAACACCACAAGTTGGTCAGATAAAGACCAAGGGCTCCACACCTGCTGTGTCCAACATGAAGGGCTGTCATCATCCACCATGGGTTTTCGTTCTTATTGGAACACCACAAGGTGGTCAGATAAAGACTAAGGAACCAGGGCAGAAAGATCTTGGTGCTGGATTCCACAGGTATTTCAAGAAGCCACTGGATGATGAACCCATCAAACGCCACCTGTAATTACAATATCTAAAGCACAGAGCAATATGTATAGTTTAGTAACCCATAAACAAACAATCCCCTATTTGATGGCCCTCATCCTTCAAAAGGGGAGATTTTATTGGTTACAATTGTCTACTGCAATCTGTATATCACGGTAGCTGTGTCTTATTCAAGTGCATATGCAGTTTTGCAGCAATCAATACGCTATATTAGGGGAAAGGGGGAATGGGCTCTGCCCCTGGTTTTCGCATATCTGGGAAGTCCTGTTCTTTCAATTAAGGTTGTTACTGTGGCACCATAAGTAGGTTAGGATTGTAGGAGAACTTGATGTCACCAAAACCATCCATTGGACAAAATCTCCTAAGCCCTGTACACACGGTCGGACTTTTGGCCAACAAACTTCATTTTGAGCAAGTTGGAGCAACAATCCGACCGTGTGTACGCTCCATCGGACAAACTTTTTTTGCTTTTTTCTTGTTCTCATCGGACAAAAGTTGGGTCTGCAAACGGACAAACTTTTGCCCAACAAAAGTCCGATGGAGCAAAGTCCGATCGTGTGTACAGAAAACCATCGGACTTTTGTCCAATTGACAAAACAACTAATGTTAAAATCAACCAACAATAGCAGAAGTTGACCAAAGGGTGGCGGTAAAGAGCCGAAAAGAGCAGAAAAACCACGTGATGTTGCAAAAAGTTTTGGGAAAGTTTGCAGAAAAGTCCGAGCGTGTGTATGCTGAGGGTGTTCCCGACCAACTCTGTTTGTACAAAAAACCACGGAAAAGTCCGATAGAAGTCCGACCGTGTGTATGGGGCTTTAGATTGACCCTTTGAGACACATACAAAACCAGTATGTGATTTACCCCACAATTAAGCACTCAAGATCTCATGACCTAACCTCCTAAGGCCACCACACTAACAAGACTTAAAGTGGATGTAAACCCGAAATTTTTTTTTAGTTTTTTTGCTGTCACAATGTAGAGTATAAGATTTCCTATCATTTGTGCCAGGTCTTGCCACAAAGAGTAATTCCAGCTCTGAGCAATCCTCTTTTATTGTTCAGTGAGATAATCGGACAAACAGAGTTACCTTTGTCCGTTCCGCCCCCTTGCTTTGAGTGACAGATTATTTACATATCTCGTGCACTAGCTTTAGACAGGCATTATTTTTTAATTCCCATCCCCACTTCTTTTCTGAAGTCATGTGGTTACTTTTCTGAATTTTGACTGGATGTTAGTGATCATAGCAGAAGGAATAGACAGAGGAAAATGCATGTTGACAAGGGGAGTGTAGAGGTGGGCGGGGCGTCTACTGACATCACGACTCCACCCACCGAGCTCCAGACAATAGACCCACCCACAGAATCTGCAGTTTTTCAGTTCTTATAACAGACAGAGGGGAGACATTTGACAGATAAGGATACATGCAGGAATCGTCTATATCCTTACAGGTCAGCACTATGGCAGTAGTTTAGAAAGGATGAGAGTGGGTTTACATCCACTTTAAGATAGCACACAAGACTCAGGCTGCCCCATAATTATTTGAAAATTCACTAAAACAGGTGCTCTGGAATTACTTTTCAGCCTGCTGCGGCGGGCAGCTCTGTGTGGCTGAGATGTCCGTATTTTCCCCTATTTCAGAGCCACTCTCTTCCCTCATCCTTAGCTGTACAAAACGTTTCTTCTTGTGCGTGTTCTGATGGCCAATAAGAGTCGCCTTCCTCGTAAAACTCTTCCCGCACTCCGAACAGGAAAATGGCTTTTCCCCTGTGTGAGTTCTTTCGTGGCTGGCCAGGTTGGACTTCTGGGAGAAGGATTTCCCGCACACTGCACATGAATAAGGCTTCTCATCGGTATGAGTTCTTTCGTGTGCCAGAAGAAGGCCTTTGTAAGCGAATCCCCTCCCACAGTGGGAACAGGAGAAAGGCTTCTCGCCCGTGTGACTTAATAAATGTCGGTCAAGACGGGCTTTATACGGGAAGGACTGACCACATTCGGTGCAGGGATAGGGATTCTCCCCCGTGTGAATTCGCACATGTTTAAGCGCATCACCTTTCTGGAAAAACCGCCTGCCACATATGGCACACAAAAACGGCCTCACCCCAGCGTGAAATTTCTGGTGCCGGCTTAAGAGAGCCTTTTCTATGAAACTCTTCCCGCACTCTGAGCATGAATAGGGCTTTTCCCCCGAATGAATCTTCTGGTGTGAAACTAGGTGGGCCTTCTGGGCAAAGTCTTTGCCACACTCAGAGCAGGAAAAGGGCCTCTCTCCTGTGTGGGAACGCTCATGTGCAACAAGTTTCGTCCTCTGGTCAAAGCTTTTTCCACATTCCGTACATGGAAACTTTTTGGGACGTTTGCGATATTTGCGGTGCGTGATGGGGGCAGGGGTGGGAAAATAGAAAGCGATTTGCGTAGAGGGCCCGGGTGAGAGATACGTAGCAGGAAGCACCGGATGGAGATTTGGGGTCACTGAATTTCCTCCTGTAGTGTTGACTGTGGAGCTACCATCTTTTGCTTCGCCCTCTGGAGGAGTCACTGGGTGTTCTTCCGCATCAAACCTTCTGTATCGTCCATCTGAAGAAGAACATAAGAATTAGGATGAGTTGAGACACCAAAATGTATAGTTTTTTCCAAAGCCAATTCTGTGTATTGCTACTATACAAATAGTCCTCAGTTGCCGGTGGCAAGCAATACCTGGAGAGGCACCCAAGGACAATAAACTAGATGTTTAACCACTTGCCTCCTGCTAATAGTAGATTTACTGCTAGCGAGCGGCAGCTACAGGCTCATTGGCGTACTTGTCACCGAGCCCCATGCGCACTGTTCCATGACTGCTGCGTCCGGTGGACATGGCAGATAACAGTGATCATGGTGTCAGAGCACTCCCTGGCTTTTGGCCAGCGTGCTTTCCACAGGAGGTCCGTCCATCTTGGATTTGCAGTCCAGTACTGTGGCCGCAAATCTCACACTCTCTCTTCATCTCCTCATGACAAATTCTGGCCCCCCTGAGACGGTCTTTTGTGACATTCCAATCTTACAGTGCTCCACTGATGCAGATGAGATCTGGTATATATGGAATATAACATAAGTGTTTTATCTTTTTTTTTTATTGATAATGTATTTTATGCCACCAAGTGGGTATATGTTTTAGGACATGTAATTGCCCACTGCCCTCACCTATAACTGGCCTTTAAAGCAAGTAGCACATGGCAGGGCAACACATACAAAACAAAAGAAATTCCCAGCTCAACTCACCGACCAGACTGCAACCAACCGAATTATCTTGTCAAACAGTATTTTGTGTTAAAAACAGGGGCTTAGCGTAGTCTAGCCTTACAAATAATTTTCAGAATATTTAATAATATAATGTTATAATTTATAAGATCATCTCTTCTTATAATTTTTTAGGATATTGAATTTCATTCCTACATCATCCTCCGGGATGTACCATTTATGTAATGTAATGTCTTATGATTTACTTTATGCTTTTTGAAAAAGAAAATATTTTGAAAGAAAAAACAGGGGCTTAGTTTGCACACAATTGCAAATACATGCATAAGCTACAGAGCCAAGTCAAGTCTCCCCTGTATTTTCTGTAGTTCTAACTCTAAATTCTGAGAACCTCCACAGTGGAAACACCTGCCTTATAATGGATAGGCAGAGGGCAGGTGAGCCTGGAGGGAGCCCACTCCTTCTTAAAAGGCACAGGGGCGCACTGGACACCCAGCCTATAGCACTATGGCAACAAGGGTGTCCAGTGTGTCCCCTCACCAGTATTCCAACAGTCCAAAAAAAAAATGCCCACTGTACCCCACCTATAACTGGTCTTTGCAGCAAGGAGTCAATAAAAAGGGCAACGCATGTGCTTCCACTGTGGTGGCTCTCACAATTTAGAGTTAGGATTACAGAAAATATCGGGGTGCCTTGACGGTGCTCTGTAGCTTACGCATGTATTTGCAAATGTGTTCAAAATAAACCCCTGTTTTTAATGCATACTTTTAGACAGGACAATTTCACTGGTTGCAGGCTGGTCCGTAAGTTGAGCTGGGAATTTGTTTGGTTTTGTTTTGCATGTGTATACACCAGTGGCGGCTGGTGCTCGAAATTTTTGGGGGGCGCAAACAAATTGAAAATTGCAGAAAAAAAAAACATCAGTTGCAGCCTCACTGTGCCCCATCAGTTGCAGCCTCACTGTGCCCCATCAAATGCTGCCAAATCTGCCCCATCAAATGCTGCCACTGTGCCTGATCAAATGCCACTGTGCCCAAATACCCTTGCTGTGCCTCATCAAATTCCGCCACTGTGCCCATTTAAATGTTAACACTGTGACACACCCCCCCCCCCCGCTGCTCGCCATCTGCCCGGCACTTAACCTATCTCGGTGGGGCATCCGGTGATGGCGGCGAGCTGTGTCCTTCATGCGCCTCCTCCTGATAGGCTTCCAATCACAGCGCCTATCTTTTAAACAATAAAGCCATCACAAAAGTAAGGCGCTAGGTTGGTAACCAACAGCAACAAATGCCCTGGTCATTAAGGGGATAAAACCTTCCGGAGGTCGAGTGGTTGAAAGCCCAAGCACTATGGTATGCACCAATAGCTCACCTGTGCTAATCTCCATAGGAACTTCCTCCTCTTTAACCTTCACACGTTCATCTTCCTCATCCTGAAAGTCTCCTGCAATGTCGCTGGAGTCTTCTGGGTCTGTGAATAAAGATTCACTCGTTCACTAGTTATACACTAGTAGAATCCTGTTCGAAAACTTCTCATTTTAAGCACGTTCCTTCAATTTTCTAATTGCTAGTGGGGTCAAATCGGCATTCCTTTTTGACTGCAGTGATGAGAAACCTGAAGGAGCAGGATGGAAACTTTTTATCAAACGAATGAATCTCTAAGAGGTTGTTGTTCACTTGTGTGGCGGCTCCTGCCACCCTTCTGAAAAGCAATCCTTGGTGGACTGCTTTTAACTGCTTCCCGTCCAGCGACATACCGGTACGTTGCAGGATAGGAAGGGTGATCATTTTTTTGTTTCAGCGAGCGATCCCCTTTACTGCAAAAGTAATCCTAGCGGCTAAAGAGCTGCTGGATAACTTTTACAGGCAGCCACCTGTCGCTTTTGCGGGCGGTATCCGATTCCCGAGACATAGTGAGAGTAAGCGACAAGGATTTAGTCACTTCCAGGTTCTGGTTCTTTGTGTACCTGCCCGTTACCAGCCAGTGAAGCAGCCAATCAAAACGATCTGTGTCTGATTGGCTGCATTGGGGGCCAGAGGAGAGATCTGGGGACTAATAAACCCCTATCTCTCCATAAAGAGGACCTGTCACGGCCCATGCTATCTAGAGCTGCACAATTCTGGATAAAATGAAAAACACAATTTTTTTGCTTAGAATAAAGATCACGATTCCCGACGTAACATCATCTTTCACATTATACAAAAAAAATAAATTGGGCTAACTTTACTGTTTAGTTTTTTTTTTAATTCACTGAAGTGTATTTTTTCCCAAAAACTTGCATTTGAAAGACTGCTGTGCAAATACAGTGTGACATAAAATATTGCAACGGCCACCATTCTATTCTCTAGGGTCTCTGCTAAATATGAGACAGAGACGTATATATATATATATATACACACACACACACATACATACATACATACATACACACACACACACACACACACACACACACACATATATATATATCATGTTTGGGGGTTCTAAGTAATTTTCCAGCACAAAATACTGATTTTTACTTTTAGGCTCTGTTTCCACTAGTGCGACCCCAAAGTCACGCGATTTACAGTGTGACTTTGCAATGCGATTTTTGATGCAATGTCATGCGACTGGTGAGAACAAGTCGCACCAAAGTCGGAACAAATGAGTACAAAAAACTTTTTTGAGTCGCACCTATTAGAACAGGGATCATTGAAATACATGGATTTTGACTTGTCATGCGACTTCACATGAGTCAAGTCGGGCAACAACTCGCAGTAGTGGAAACAGAGCCTTAAAGTGATACTAAAGGTTTGTTTTTTATTTTATAAATATGTTCCTTTAAGGCAGTGTACTGTTGGTTCACTTACCTTTTCCTTCGTAAATGCTTATTTTGTGTGTGTGAAATTGGAACTACCTGTTCCTCCTCTAGAAGGTTGCCCCCTCATCCCAGCCGTTATTGGTGAGGGTTACTAGGCATGCTCGCCCCCTCCCTTGGGACTACATCACTGCAGGGAGACGCTGTGTGCGTTCACAGGCACGGGAATTGTTTAGTTAGACTATGAGCGTGCTGGGGAGGCGGGAATGGGCGTGTTAACTTGGAGGCTTCGTAGGCAGAAATAGAAATGAGAACTAGGCTCGTTCTCGTTGGTTCACAGAGCGAAAAAGCGGCACGGCGTATGCGTGATGCCGCTAAGCATCAAGGGAACTGTAGTTTCATTGAAGCCTTGACGTTGCTGTAAGGAGCGCGCTCGAAAACCAGGAAGTTGAGGAGATCAGACACACAGTAAACGAGGAAGTTCTGAAAAAGCCTATCTATTTCTCAGGTAAACAATTTCGGCAGAAATAACAGCCCGATTCATGATCTATATAGCATAAAGATCAGATATTGTTAAAAAAATTTTTTACTGTACAACCCCTTTAAGCAACAAGTGTCAGAAAAAGGCCTGGTCTTCAAGTGGTTAAACTGCGCTCATTTACAGACCAAAGTTCATCCCTTAGATCTAAAAGAACCAAAGGATACAATGTTTTTTGTTTTTTTTTATCTCAGTGCTGAGCAATGTTGTGATAAAAGCTTTGCAGTTTATGTTTTTTACACGTAGGTAAGAAATGTCAGAATTGGCCCGGTCTGGAAGTAGCTAAATAGCATTTTGACAGGCGATGAAGAAGCGATTTAGTTCTGTAAATGCCGCCCCATATTACTGCAATCTCAGTGTCCTATAGACTGGCATTGGTTGCATTCAGTGGTGGTAATGCTCACCAAATGAGACATGCTGTTTCATTTTTGCCATGGTTTGCGAAACACAGCATTGTGGTCGTGGTACGTGTTGAGCTCTGAGCACCTGCTCATCTTTGTTTAGTTGGGCGGTCCGAGGATGGAAAAACTGCAGCTAAACCGCCTGATCTTACTGCTCCTCTGGCCACACTTGTGAACGAGCCCCAAACAGGTTTTTGTTCAGGAAAGTCCCAAAAATTTGAATGCTTAAAGCAATTGAGATTTTTAAGTACTTTCAATCGGCATTTGTCAAGTCATCGAATGTACTGAGAATTTTCCTGTGAACGTTCATTGGAAAATCTAGATGTGTATGCCCAGCTTTACTGTTTATTCCTTACCTGTGCTGATCTCCTCCTCCTTACATGGATCATCGCTCTCCACATCTTCATCATCTTCCACTTTGATGACAATCAGGTCGTCTTTCTCCATCATGGGGTCTGCGGAAAGATCTTCGTATCACCTTTAAGCCTTCCTAGCCCCTCAGGACATTGGAGGTGCCACTTTGCTAGAGATGAAGCTGCAATCAAAAAATAATAATAATACATTTCACCCTTTAACCTTCTGCCGACCACCAGCAGTACATTTACCGCTAGCGTGTGGCAGCCTCAGGAACCGCCATGTACCCACACACCACTGTGTACTTTCTGGTTTAGGGGCACGCATGCACGCGCTCCCTGCTGATCTGTGCTGTGATTGTCAGCAGGTAACAGCCAATCATTTTGGCTGTATACCTGCTGATCGGATGTGACTAATGACAGGCAGCACAGAGATTTGTGGGTTTGTAAACACAACACACAGATTAGGGATGCACCGAATGGGTTTTTGGTGCTGAAACCGATACCAAAAATGAAAAATATAAGATCCTGAAAACCGAAACAGCACCGATACCTAAAGTGACTGTTTTTAAAAAACATTTTTATACAGGAGATGGTCAGAGAGTGGGGACATGGTACAGGAGATGGTCAGAGACTGGGGACATGGTACAGGAGATGGTCAGAGACTGGGGACATGGTACAGGAGATGGTCAGAGACTGGGGACATGGTACAGGAGATGGTCAGAGACTGGGCAAATGGTACAGGAGATGGTCAGAGACTGGGCAAATGGTACAGGAGATGGTCAGAGACTGCAGACACATTACAGGAGATGGTCAGAGACTGGGGACACAGTACAGGAGATGGTCAGAGACTGGGGACATGGTACAGGAGATGGTCAGAGACTGGGGACACATTACAGGAGATGGTCAGAGACTGGGGACACGGTAAAGGAGATGGTCAGAGACCGGGGACATGGTACAGGAGATGGTCAGAGACTGCAGACATGCTACAAGAGATCAATGCAGCCTCACCAGTGCCCATTAGTGCAGCCTATCAGTGTCCATAGAATGCATGAAGGGGAAAAACCTTCACAACCACTCTAACCGTTTGGGGGGGGGGGGGTAATAATCTAAAATGCTATTTGTAATATACAGCATGGAGGGGGGGGGGGGTAATGTATTGCCATTGGTAACTGATGCAATAGCGACCAGGGGCAAACTAATTAACTGTGCGATGCTATTGAAGTGGTTAACTTTTTTTTTTGTGGGGGGGGGGGTTAATTAATCGACAATGCAATTTTGTAATATGGAGAATGGAGGGGGGTAATGTATTGCTATTGGTCACTGATGCATTAGTCACCAGGTGCAACTTAACCCCTTTGTGCTGCATTAGTGGCACCAGTGGCAGTGTTTATTAACACTGCCACTGCCACTAATGCTGCACAAAGGGGTTAATTTGCCCCTGGTGACTAATGCATCAGTGACCAATAGCAATACATTACACCCCTCCAAGCTGCATATTACAAATAGCATTGTAGATTAATTAAACCCCCCCAAAAAAAAAAAAGTTAACCACTTCAATATCATCGCACAGATAAGACACATCAGTGCAGTAATGTTATTAGCTTCTGTTCACTCACTTGCCAATGGTAGTGGACGCTCCCAGCAGGTCACAGAGGCAGCATTCCTCCTCTTCCATCCCACGTTTCTGGCCTCTGAAATGACATCACGCGGGATGGGGCCTTGGAAGCTCCTGTTGGGCGGAGATCACTCCGTCTGACAGGGAAGGGACTGCTAGTATTGTGCTGGCCGGGTGCAGGAGTGCACTCGGCACACTCGTACCGCTCCACTGTGTAGTTATGGCCGGAAGCTGTATACAGCAAGACGCCGGGGGGCGATTGATACCCTGCTCCCCGGCCCAGTCCGCTCCTGGCGGCGAGGAGGGAGGGAGGGGAGGAGGAGAGGACTGGGCACGCCAGAAGACATCCCGTAATGGACAGCACCAGGACGGCACCTGTGCTTGGCCCCACCCCATTTTCAGCTGAATTGTCGTGTTTTTTCTTTCGGCAAAATGTCGAAAACGCCATTTTCGGCCGATATGTTTCGGCGGCCGAAATTTCGGTGCATCCCTAACACAGATCTGGCTAGATTTCCCCCTGCTTTCAGTTACCGTACAGATCTGAAAGCAAGGAGAGACCCAGCCAGATGATCTGAGTAAAAGCAGCACACACACCATTGCACACTCTCGTTAGGCACACAGTTAACCCCTTGATTGCCCTCCTGATCACCTGTGGCCCCCATCCAGCGTCATTAGTACAGTATTATCACTGTATTACTGTCACTGGCAACATCAGTGTCAGTTTGTGCCCCTCCCAGCCAGTGTCGGTAAGCACCAGATTGCCTGCCAAACTATAAGTTGCTGACCACCACCATTTGGTGACGAAACGCGTAGAGTGGAGCAGCAGGTTTATGTTATCGTGTATACCGGAAGTGCCAGCGAACATCATTGTTACCTCCTGGGTTTGGTTTGTAAAATGGGCATCTTAATTTTATCTGTTCATTTTTCACTTAGGACTTTAATTTACATTTGGACTTTATTGGAGACATTTCTTATATAGCGCAGCCCATTGTTTAAATATAAGATCACCACCATTACCAGTATGATGTCTGTATGTATCAGGATCTTGATCACGATCAGAACTATACTAGTGTCCCCAAAATGGCAGTGTTAGCAGGATCAGCCCCCATCACTGCCAGCACTTGTGACATGTAGCAGAATAAATTTATGAAGAACTTTGATTTGATATTTTTTTATAACAGAAAGCAGAATTTTATTGATTTTTTCTTCAAAATTGTCAGGCTTTTTCATTTATACAACAAAAAATAAAATACCCAGTGGTGAGCAAATACCACCAAAAGAAAGCTCTATTTGTGCGAAACAAAAATGATATGCATTTCATTTGTGTACAGTGTTGCATGACCGCACAATTACCAGTTAAAGTAGCGCAGTGCTGAATAGCAAAACATGCCCTGGTCATGAAGGGGGTAAAACCTTCTGGAGGTTACAATGCAAGTCCATCCCAAACAAAATGTAAATGGCTGGCAGAAGGGTGACAACAGACAGGCAGATCTTCCCACAGAGCGAGAGCATCAAGCGGCACGTCTGCCGGGGTTTGCTGGAATCAACCAACTGGACCCACAGGGGTCTTTTCCCTAAAACAGATCCTATTTTAGTCTTCAAGGAAATGATCACATGGAAATGAGGACCATAGAAAGATCTTTGAGAAGATGGCGTGGAAGATGTTATCAGAGGAATACCTATGGCTGCCCCTCTGAACTCCTCCAGCAAATTCTATTCTATCCATTTTCTGTCTTAAAAGAGACCCTGTCACCAGACCGTTCATTTCAATAACAACCTTCAGAAGCCACAGTACACTGAACTGACACTCTATAGCATTTTTCTTCATTCCTCCCCCAGAGGCTACATAAAAGGGTATGTAGGGAGGTGAATAAGGGTGGAGGAGCTGGGCCAGCACAGGCTAAAATTAGACACTGCAGAAAAGGGCGTTTGATGTACAAGGAGGGAGAGGGCTGTGTTAGGGAACCAACTCTTCCTGGAGTAGTCCCACCAACCCTGCACTGAGTTCCCAGGTCTGAACACCTGATGCGCCAATTATGAGGGGTTCCCACCATCCCTGCACTGAGTTCCCATGTCTGAATATCTGCTGTGCCCATTATGAGGGGTTCCCACCATCCCTGAACTGAGTTCCCATGTCTGAATACCTGCTGTCCCCATTATAAAGGGGTTCCCACCATCCCTACACTCAGTTCCCGGGTCTGAACTCCTGATGCGCCAATTATAAGGGGTTCCCACCATCCCTGTGCTGGGTTACGGTGTCTGTACACCTGCTGTGGCCATTATGAGGGGTTCCCACCATCCCTGTGCTCAGTTCCCAGGTCTGAATACCTGCTGTCCCCATTATGAGGGTTCCCACCATCCCTACACTCAGTTCCCGGGTCTGAACACCTGATGTGCCAATTATGAGGGGTTCCCACCATCCCTGTGCTGAGTTCCCAGGTCTGAACACCTGATGTGCCAATTATGAGGGGTTCCCACCATCCCTGTGCTGAGTTCCCAGGTCTGAACACCTGCTGTGGCTATTATGGGAGGTTCCCACCATCCTTATGCTGAATTCCCAGGTCTTTCTACCTGTTGTTCCCATTATGAGGGGCTCCCATCATCCCTGTACTTAGTCCTCGGGTCTCTACACCTGCAGTGCCCATTATGAGGGGCTCCCACCATCCCTGTGCTGGGTTCCCGGTCTGTACACCTGCTGTGCCCATTATGAGGGGTTCCCACCATCCCTGTGCTGGGTTCCCAAGTCTGTACACCTGCTGTGCCCATTATGAGGGGTTCCCACCATCCCTATGCTGAGTTCCCAGGTCTGTACACCTGCTGTGCCCATTGAGAGGGGTTCCCACCAACCTTATACTGAGTTCCCAGGCCTGTACACCTGCTGTGCTTATTATGAGGGGTTCCCACCATCCCCGTGCTGAGTTCCTAGGTCTAAACACCTGCTGTGCCCATTATGAGGGGTTCCCACCATCTCTATGCTAAGTTCCCAGGTCTGTACACCTGCTGTGGCCGTTACGAGGGGTTCCCACCATCCCTGTGCTGAGTTCTTGTGTCTGTACACCTGCTATGTCCATTACGAGGGGTTCCCACCATCCCTATGGTGAGTCCCCGGGTCCATGACTCCCTATACTCACAGTATGTTCTCAGTTTTCTAGGATAAGAGGACTGAGGACATCTTGAGGTGGAGGAGTGGCCGCCAGAAAGTCCTATTTTTCTTGAAGGCGTAGACATTGGCGTGTTAAAGTTGCTGCATGCTGTGACTTTGCTGGTCTTCTCGTTAAGGTGGCCATGGTCATAAGACAGCACTTGGTGCAGCAAGCCCATAACCCCTTCACAGACTCTCCAAGCTGACCAATATGGGCCAAACTATGCAAGCACAATGGGGGGGGGGGGCTGTACTATGGTAGGAGGTGGTGTGTGCACATGCTTCGCTCTTCTCTCCATAGAAAAGGGGTGGTTACCGGGCATCAGAAATCCCAAACAGGACACTGGTGGCCACCCTGGTGTCCAGCTGTCAGGGCCTGAGAGTAGCCATGTAGTCAGTGCTTTGACATGTGACAAGCCACCTAAGGTCACATGACCCCCCCATACAGTCCACAAAGGGAGCTGGACCCCCTTCCCTCATTTCCATCCTCTTTGAATAGAAGAATAATAAGAAGACATTATTACCTCCTCCTCAGTGTGCAACCCCTCTGCAGCCTCACACCCCCACCGAGAGGATTCTTCCACTGCTTCTGCAGCTCCTCCTCTTTTTGGGCTACAACGAAATGGCCGCCCCTCTACGAGCCAAACGTCCCTTCGCTAGAGCGCGCGTTGCTATATCAACCACACGCTCATGAGCCACGGGTACAGGTGCGGGCGGAAGTGTCTGCAACCAGCTCACTTCTGCAGCTGACGCTAGATAGCGAACGTTCCCGAAAACACTGTCTGCTGAACAGCAGCGGCCATGTTCCCTTAGCCTGAGGAGCCTTCAAGAGAAAGCAGTGGCGGCCATTTTCTCGTAGCTCAAATTGAAAACCTAGGAAAATGTAATGGCTTTTAGCCTGGCCGCAGCATCGGATCTGCTCATCTGTGAAGGGAGGGTCTGTTACTCTGTTTGGAGATGTGTGGTTTATCTAGGGCAGTGTTTTTCAACCGGCAAAATGACATCAAACTGCCCCAAGCGTGACCATATTTTAAAAATGAAATCCAGGGACATACTGTATGTTTTTTTTATTGGCAAATGGTAAACTATTTTATAAGCATTTTTTTCTCAAATTCTATATGCAGTGTATGTGGAATGATTGTATGATTTATACGTTATTTCTCACATTTCATCCATAAATAAAGATAAAAAAAAGATACTTCTTAGAATTTTTTGAAATATGACTTCCAAATGTTATGAAGATAAGATAGAGAAAAAAACAGAGTGCAGACTTCAGGAGTGCATTACAAGAATGCATGGCTCAGCTGTGCCCATCTATGCAGCCTCAACAGTGCCCAGCTATGCAGCCTCACCTGTACCCAGCTATGCAGCCTCACCTGTGCCCAGCAATGTAGCCTCATCTGTGCCCAGCAATGCAGCCTCAACAGTGCCCAGCTATGCAGCCTCACCTGTACCCAGCTATGCAGCCTCACCTGTGCCCAGCAATGTAGCCTCACCTGTGCCCAGCAATGCAGCCTCACCTGTGCCCAGGAATGCAGCCTCGCCAGTGCCCAGGAATGCAGCCTCACCTTTGCCCAGGAATGCAGCCTCACCTGTGCCCAGGAATGCAGCCTCACCTGTGCCCAGGAATGCAGCCTCACCAGTGCCCAGCAATGCAGCCTCACAGGGCCCAACAATGCAGCCTTACCAGTGCCCAGGAATGCAGCCTCAACTGTGCCCAGGAATGCAGCCTCAACAGTGCCTATCCAATGCAGCCTGACCAGTGCCCATCCAATGCAGCGTTACCAGTGCCCATCCAATGCAGCCTCAACAGTGCCCAGCAATGCAGCCTCACCAGTGCCCAGCAATGCAGCCTCACCTGTGCAGGGGATCTGAGAGGAGAAGAAGAGGAGAGCAGGCCGGATCACTGCACACTGGTGATATAATGGACAGGGCAGCCATCACAAATTTTGGGGCCCCTTACACAGCTTTAGGAGGCAGGGCCCCCCTGTAGCAGAGAACCAGGGGGGGGGGGTGCTGACGAGATGATAAGCGGGGGGGGCCTGGGGACCCTCGGGCCCCTTACAGGTGTAATGCACAAAAAACGGGAGGGGGGCTGGCGGGGCCTGTAAGGGGCCCTGATAATGGATAGTGTTTCTGTTTAGCAAGTGAAGTCAGCTGACCCACATCCCTGAATTGCAGAATAAATCACTAAAGAGTTTGTTTCCTCTAAATGGGACTTTAAAACGGGGCACTGCTTCACTGAGAGTCAGGTAGTAGTGGTACTGGCTATCAAAAATATATTATTTTATTTTATTAGAAAAAGTTAAAAGTATTGCAGATATACAAATAATGAAAAATACAGGATGCAAAATGGCAATGCGATAATGAGAATACAATGTGCAATAACCAAAGCTCTATTGGAACAAAATGTGGCAATAGAGATATCCCAACGCGTTTCGAGTCTATGGTAATAGTTCTCTTCTTCAGGGGTGGGTGGTTACATCAAGACGATAATACGTCTACAATTGAGAAAGACAGGGATATAAGAATACATACATCATAACGTTACATTAGCAAAAGCTTTCATAAATTTCTTGGTTTTTATTTAAAGTTAAACAATGACCATATACATTGCATAGCAATTTGCAAAAACTTGCATCCAATTTAAAAACGATTGAGAAATGCTGCAGCCTCAAAATGACCAATTGGGCTCGGAGGAGATGAATGCACTCAGGATGGATATGACAACACGCTTCAGGAACGGTCACTTCACAAAGGGCGCTCTGAACACAAACTCCCACACTGGTGGGTGTCAGGCCGGCGTTGCCCACTGTGTCAGCTTTAATTAGGATCACTGGTTGCCTGCCATCACACAAGTCCGGCCTCCTGGATCGGCTCCCACCTATGATAGACAGCACATGTCCCGGCATTTGACAAGTGTGCTGTCTGTCAAAGGAGCCATACCAGGAGGTGGGACTTTGTGACAGCAGCACCAGGTGATTCTAATTAAAGCTGACACAGCGGTCGACTTTGGCCTGACACCCACCAGTGTGTGGCACCCGGGGCAGACTGCCCCCCCCAGTGGCGTCACTAGGGTTGGTGTCACCTGGTGCGGTAAAACATGGTGTCACACCCCCCCAGGACACTGAGCAGGATAGTGCCTCGGTGCGGCTCTCCCCCTTAACCTGCCACAATGGATGGAGCCGGGATGGGATTGGGGGGATGGATGGACCTGGGATGGGATCGGGGTGGTGGATGGAGCTAGGATGGGATCGGGGTGGGGGATGGAGCGGGGATGGGATCAGGGTGGTGGATGGAGCCGGGATGGGATCAGGGTGGTGAATGGAGTTGGGATGGGTTTTGGGGGGATGGATGGAGCTGGGATGGGATCAGGGTGGTGGATGGAGCTGGGATGGGATCGGGGTGGTGGATGGAGCCGGGATGGGTTTGGGGCGGTGGGTGGATCCGGGATGGGTTTGGGGTGGTGGATGGGATCGGGGGGATGGATGGAGCCGGGTGGGATTGGGGGGATGGATGGAGCCAGGATGGGATTGGGGGTGGATGGAGCCGGAATGGAATTGGGGTGGTGGATGGAGGCGGGATGGGGCCGGGGGAATGGATGGAGCCTGGATGGGATTGGGGTGGTGGATGGAGCCAGGATGGGTTTAGCGGATGGATGGAGCCGGGATGAGATCTTTGATTTGAGGGGGGTGAGGGTTAGAGGAGTTAGAGGATATGTGCTAGGGGGTGCTTTGGGAGGGGAGAGGAATTGTGCTGGGGGTCAAACTTCAAATCTGCCCCCCTCCTTCTAGCACAAGTCCTCTCTAACCCAAAACAAAGCACCCCCTAGCACATATTCTCTAACCCCCACCCTAAAATAACTCCTGGCAGCATAATTGTTATCAGCCCCCCCCTTCCCAATCACCATGTCCCCCAAGACTCCTGTTATTACAGACCTCAGCCCCAGCCCCCAGGCAGATGCTGTAGCTCGGTGTCCCTCCTCCTCCTCGGCTCTTCCTCCTGGCCTGTATAATTGTCATATCAGAGGCGAGAAGGAGGCGGTGTATAGTGAGTGCACCCGGCAGGGAGATGAATGCGACTGCGGTGTTAGGTAGTGTGTGGGACCGTGACATCTGTCTCTGTCTCACTCCCTCCTCCACGCACATTATGTTGAGCTAAAGAGATCCCAGAAGGGAAGGAGGAAGAGGAGGGAGCCGCGGTGCCCCTCTAAATGTGGTGCCAGTGCCAGTGCCAGTCCGGACCTGGTGTCCCTCCCTGGCAGTTGTCACCCGAGTGCAGGCCACACCCCCCATAGGGACGCCACTGCACCCCCCCTCTGCCTCAGCACCCGCCCTGCAATAGGGGGACAAATCCGGGGACAGTCAGTCTCCGGGGACAGTGTCCTCAATCCGGGGACTGTCCCCTGAAACCGGGGACGTCTGGTCACCCTACCCAAGTGACTTGGGGCAATTTGATGTCATTTTGCCAGTTGAAAAACACTGCTCTAGAAGCCATAACAGTCTAATCAGAGAGAGATTTTGCATGCAGAGAGGAGGGAGAGCACAGCCTGCATCTCCTCCCGGCTAGAAAACAGGATAAAGAAATACCTAAAACACCTTGGGAGACTCCCTGAAGATGAACACAGTTCAAAGGAATTCCTGGAACTGAGAGGATAATATAGCTCCCCCTGGAGATTATCAACCTGCTGGCCAGAGAGGTGAGGAGGATTCTGGGAGGTCACATGACATCACTCTTATCTCTATTAATAAAACACAGACCTGATGTCATAGAAATCCTGTCAGCTACAGGATTCCTGGACTTCCTGATTCCGAATCTCGGGCACGTCCACGCGCGCGATGGCGAGCACGTGCGCGCGCACGCGCTTAGCGGGGGCGCGCGCACGCTCCACAAAGCGCGCCAGAAGAGCTATTTAAACATGCCTGTGACAGACAGTCCCTGCTGTCTGCTCTACAGCGTGTAGTACCCAAAGAGACCTGATTCGTGTATTTACCTGCATCCGACCCGGCTTGCCTTGACCCTTCCAGTTTCCTGCCTGCCTCTGACCCCCGGCTTTGTTTGACCAATCTTCTGCCTGATCCTCCAGTACCTTGCCGTCAGCCAATACTACCGACCCGGCTTGTCCGACCAATCTCTCCAGTTGCTGTGTCCTGGTTCCAGTCCAGTCAGCCTCATCAGTTCCAGTCCAGCTGCTTGTTCCTAGTTCCAGTCCAGTTGCTTGTTCCTGGTTCCAGTCCAGTTGCTGTATCCTGGTTCCAGTCCAGCCAGTCTCTTCAGTTCCAGTCCAGTTGCTGTGTTCCTGGTTCCGGTTCAGCCTGCCATACTTCCTGGGTGCCTGGATCCGTCCCAGTCTTCAGACTCTACTCTACCTTGATCCATCCTGCCAGGCACTCGTACCCCTTCTACCTCCGTGCCTCCTGTCTTCAGTACCAGGGGCCACCGGTGGAAGCCGTAAGAGAGGCCTCCCTCTGCAGATCCGGGCTCGTCACCGTCAGGTACGTGACAGTAGCAGACAGCCATGTCTGAGCCCGGGCAGGGAGCCTCACCTATGGAGGAACTCTGTCGGCACCTGGCAGGTTTGTCTGAAGCAGTCAAGAGTCTTCAACAAGGATACACCCGCTTGGAAGAACAAGTGCGGGTCCTCACCAATCCCTCTGCCATCCAAGAGGGGCCCCACGCCTCTGCTTCCACAGCCGGAACAAGTTCCTCACCCACAGTGGTCATGCTTCCCCCTGAACCTAAGGTTCCTACACCCGAAAGATTTTCCGGGGATCGGAGCAAGTTTAGGGCCTTCCGGAATTCGTGTGAACTGTATTTTGCCCTACAGCCCCGTACCTTTTCTCTAGAGGCCACCAAGGTGGGCTTTGTGGTCTCTTTGCTCGCTGGAGACCCTCAGAGCTGGGCCCACCGGCTCTTTGAACAGAAGGATGTATCACTAAACAACCTCGCTGCTTTTTTCGATGCCCTGGCCCAGCTATACGAAGATCCCCAACTCTCAGTAACCGCAGAAGCCGCCTTGCGTTCCCTTCAACAAGGACGCAGACCAGCGGAGGACTATGTGGCAGAATTCAGGCGGTGGAGTGCGGATACCAATTGGAATGATGCCGCCCTCCGCCATCAGTTTCGCTTAGGACTTTCCGATTCCTTGAAGGACGAGCTAGCTAGAGTTGGTGTACCACAGACACTCAACCTGTTGATTGATCTAACCATCCAGATTGACCGACGTCTGAGGGAACGGAGGGCTGAGAGGACCACTGGCTTCTCCCGCCCAACCTGGATGCTTCCTCGGGCTCCTAGTCACCTGTACTCGGCTCCTGCTACACCTCCAACTCCCACATCTGACACGCCTGAACCAATGCAGCTCGGGCTCCTTCGTCCATCCCTCGCTCCTGAGGAACGCCAGCGCCGCCGAATAAATAATCTGTGCCTGTACTGCGGGGACCCCGGACATTTCGTTAGAACCTGTCCCCTGAAGCTTCGTAAGTTTCTTTCAGTTTCTTCTAACATGACTAACCTACAAGCCAAAACCACATCTCACCTTGCCCTCTCTGTTTCATTACAGCTCCCAGGAAGGACTTTGCAAGTACCCGCCATTATTGATTCCGGAGCATGCAGCTGCTTTATGGACTCAGCCTTTGCCATTAAACACCAAATTCCCCTTCGTACCAAGACCCACGGACTTCGTGTCCATCTGGCTGATGGTTCCGTCATTAAGTCCGGACCTGTGACCCAGGAGACCACTCCTATACCCGCTACCATCTTTACCACCTCTGGAACCCACCAAGAATGCTTGTGTCTGGACATCATCTCTTCCCCGTTGTTTCCCTTGATCCTTGGTATGCCTTGGTTACAAGCCCACAATCCCACTATCAACTGGACTACGGGAATAGTTGCCTTTCCTTCTTCCTATTGCCAACAGTCCTGTGGCTCATATAAACCTCCTGGGCCGGCCTCGTTACTATGCATTGACACCGAAGATGGCACCCGTCAATCCATCCCAGAAGTTTACCACGACTTTCTTGACGTATTTAGTAAACAAAAGGCAGAGACTCTACCACCCCATCGGGCCTACGATTGCCCCATCGACCTACTTCCTGGAGCAAAGATTCCGTTCGGTAGAGTCTTCCCTTTAACGGAGGTGGAACAAGGGGCTTTAAAAAATTATGTTGATGAGAACTTGCAAAAAGGGTTCATCCGCCCTTCCACATCCCCAGCAGGCGCAGGCATCTTTTTTGTAGAGAAAAAGGACCACACCCTTCGACCTTGTGTGGATTACCGGGAATTGAATACAATTACAGTAAAAAATCGCTACCCTCTCCCCCTGGTACCAGAGTTATTTCAGAGACTAGGTACTGCCACCATCTTTACCAAACTTGACCTCCGCGGAGCCTACAACTTGATCCGTATCAAAGAAGGTGACGAATGGAAGACCGCCTTCCGTACCCGGTATGGACATTTTGAGTACTTGGTAATGCCATTCGGGTTGTGTAACGCCCCTGCCACTTTCCAGTATTTTATCAACGATGTTCTACGGGACTTCCTAGACCTCTTTGTTATTGTTTATCTTGATGATATCTTAATTTTTTCTTCCTCCCTTGATTCTCATCGCAGACATGTCAAAAATGTGTTGGGTCGGCTCCGCCAGCATGGCCTGTATGCGAAGGCCGAAAAATGCGAGTTCGAGCAAGAGAGTATATCATTTCTGGGGTTAATCATTTCCAGCGAGGGCATCAAGATGGATCCTCAAAAGATTACCGCAATCCTGGACTGGCCAGAACCGGTGGACAAGAAGGGAATCCAACGTTTCGTTGGATTCGCCAACTTCTACCGCAAGTTCATCAGGGGGTTTTCAGCTATTATCGCACCCATTACTCAACTCACCAAGCAAGGAACACGTTTTCACTGGTCTCCTGAAGCCCAAGAAGCTTTTGAACGCCTGAAGGCCCTATTTACCTCAGCCTCTATCTTGAAACACCCAGACTCCTCACTACCATTCGTACTTGAGGTAGACGCCTCCGAAATAGCGGTAGGAGCAATACTGTCCCAAAGACAGGGAGTCAAAGCCTTGCTCCACCCAGTAGCCTTCTTCTCCCGCAAGCTTTCTGCAGCAGAGAGGAACTACGACGTGGGGGATCGGGAGCTACTAGCAATCAAGTCTGCACTAGAAGAATGGCGGTACCTGCTGGAGGGCGCGGCTCATCCGATCCTAATATTCACTGACCACAAGAACCTGGAGTACCTGAAAGCCGCGAGAAGATTGAATCCACGGCAAGCCAGGTGGGCACTCTTCTTCTCCCGGTTCTCTTTTCATGTTACTTATCGTCCTGGGGCCAAGAATATTAAGCCTGACGCCCTGTCTCGGATGTTCCATAAGTCCAAGGAGACTTCTCCGCCTGATACCATCCTTGCCCCCGGAAATTTCCTTCTTCTACAGGAGAACCTGTTCACTCAAATCAAACAAGCTTCCACCGGGCAGAGACAGTTCTCCGAGCCGGAATTGCAGGTTAAGGATGGACTATTGTGGTACCAAGACAGAATCTACGTACCTGAGAAACTAAGAGTAACCGCATTAGAACTCTGCCACGACCACGCCCTGGCCGGGCATTTTGGCGTTGCCAAGACCACTGACCTGGTACAGCGCACCTTCTGGTGGCCTCGAGTACGTGAAGACTGTAGGAGGTTTGTAGATTCTTGTACAACTTGTACCCGAAACAAGGGTTCCAGATCCAAGGCCTGGGGACTACTAAAACCCTTACCCGTTCCAGATAGGCCCTGGAGAATGTTGTCCATCGACTTCATTGTCGAGTTACCCCCGGCCGAGAACCATTCCACCATCTTCGTTATTGTGGACTGTCTGTCCAAGATGGCACACTTCATCCCTATGAAAGGGACTCCCTCCGCTCCTGAAACCGCACAGGTATTCATCAGAGAAATAGTCAGACTCCACGGGGTACCAGCCAATATTGTTTCCGATCGCGGGGTTCAATTTACCTCTCGATTCTGGAGATCCCTTTGCAAAACCTTGAAAATCGAATTATCGTTTTCCTCTGCTTACCATCCACAGACCAACGGACAGACGGAGAGAACAAATCAGACGCTCGAGCAATACCTGCGATGCTTCTCCTCTTTTGCTCAGGACAACTGGGTTTCCCTACTTCCGTTGGCCGAGTTTGCGTATAACAATTCCATCCACTCCGCTACCTGCCAGACTCCTTTCTTTGCAAACTATGGTTTTCATCCTACTTTTCTGCCTAACTCCCTTCCTGAGTGTCCTGTACCTGCAGTCCAGGAAAAGTTAAATTTTTTCTCGGTCAATAACCAGCTTTTACAAGAGACCATGACCAAGACTCAAGAACGCAACAAGACAATTTATGACAAGAAGAGACGGGGTGAATTAGTGTTGGTACCCGGCGACCAAGTATGGCTATCTACCACAAACCTAAGAATGGCATGCCCTTCTAAAAAACTGGGCCCCAAATTTTTAGGTCCATTCCCTGTTAAGAGGAAAATTAATGAAGTAGCTTATGAATTGGAACTTCCTGACTCTCTTAGAATCCATCCAGTTTTTCATGTCTCTCTCCTAAAACCCACAGTCTCTAATCCGTTTCCAGATCGGAAGCCGGATCACCCTGATCCGATCATTATTGACGGTGAGCAGGAATTCGAAGTAGAAGCTATCATGGACTTCAGGAGAAGAAATAACCAGAACCAATTCCTAATTAAATGGAAGGGCTACGGACCCGAGGAAAACTCATGGGAACCCGAGGAGAATATCCATGCCAGGAGTTTGATACAGGCTTTCAAAAGGACTCACCCTGGAAGGTTCACCCGGCTGGGCATCCGGAGGCTGCCCCTTGGGGGGGGCAATGTCATAGAAATCCTGTCAGCTACAGGATTCCTGGACTTCCTGATTCCGAATCTCGGGCACGTCCACGCGCGCGGGCACGCGCGCGCGATGGCGAGCACGTGCGCGCGTACGCGCTTAGCGGGGGCGCGCGCACGCTCCACAAAGCACGCCAGAAGAGCTATTTAAACATGCCTGTGACAGACAGTCCCTGCTGTCTGCTCTACAGCGTGTAGTATCCAAAGAGACCTGATTCGTGTATTTACCTGCATCCGACCCGGCTTGCCTTGACCCTTCCAGTTTCCTGCCTGCCTCTGACCCCCGGCTTTGTTTGACCAATCTTCTGCCTGATCCTCCAGTACCTTGCCGTCAGCCAATACTACCGACCCGGCTTGTCCGACCAATCTCTCCAGTTGCTGTGTCCTGGTTCCAGTCCAGTCAGCCTCATCAGTTCCAGTCCAGCTGCTTGTTCCTAGTTCCAGTCCAGTTGCTTGTTCCTGGTTCCAGTCCAGTTGCTGTATCCTGGTTCCAGTCCAGCCAGTCTCTTCAGTTCCAGTCCAGTTGCTGTGTTCCTGGTTCCGGTTCAGCCTGCCATACTTCCTGGGTGCCTGGATCCGTCCCAGTCTTCAGACTCTACTCTACCTTGATCCATCCTGCCAGGCACTCGTACCCCTTCTACCTCCATGCCTCCTGTCTTCAGTACCAGGGGCCGCCGGTGGAAGCCGTAAGAGAGGCCTCCCTCTGCAGATCCGGGCTCGTCACCGTCAGGTACGTGACACCTGACCGGAGAGGTGAGGAGGATTCTGGGAGGTCACATGACATCACTCTTATCTCTATTAATAAAACACAGACCTGGCCGGAGAGGTGAGGAGGATTCTGGGAGGTCACATGACATCACTCTTATCTCTATTAAAGTGGACCTTTCCCGTCTTTACTAATATTCACATCAGCATGCATCACCAGAACTAATGAATAAAGTTAAACAGGATATTAATTGGGAGGAAGAAGTCGCTTCGCAGAGGAGCTACTACCCAGATATTAAAAAGAACTTCCCTCATTTTCTCTCATCTTTGAGATCCCAGAGATGATTGAAGAAAAATGTTCAAGGCCTGACAAAAAACAAAGCATGCATGTGACGGGAGTCACTTTAGGCAGGGGGGCCCGTGGAACCCAGCTTCCCTTGGAGAGGTTGGAAAACCTGTGTTTCGGCTCCACAGGCCCCTCTTATGTGTAAGTTACCCTGTGTCTATTAGGAGCACAGGATGACCGAGAAAATGAGGGACAACTACTTAATGGACACTGAGAATGTGGTTTTAATTACTTCAAATGGGACAGTAAATTTATCAACAATATCTCTCAAGAAATATATGAAGACTATTCCTGGTTTGTTTGATTCTGAACTATTCATGTTCATTGAAGGAGCTGGTCACATTGGCCTCTGTTCCATGTACTCAAATGTAGGAGCCAGACAGTCTGTTGCTGGGGGTCTCCTGCTATTGTCTGTTTAAGGTGTTATGTGTTTTCTGCTAAGAATGTCTGTCCCGTGGTTAATGGTTAATTGGGTCCAGGGCTGGTGCAAGGATCTTTGACACCCTAGGCGATACCTAATTTTGCCGCCCCCCCCGGCTGCGCCCCTGACTCCACTTTACCCTGCCCCTGCAACACATGTGACCTATCTGACCCCTACACTGACCCCCTGACACACCTACCTGACACATGCACTGATCCACCTGACTCCTACTTCCTGCATTACTCACATTACACTGACCCACCTGAACCCTACACTGACCTACCTGACCATTACACTGACCTACCTGATCATTACACTGACCTACCTGACACATACACTGACCCACCTCACTCCTATTTCCTGCACTACTCACATTACACTGACCCACCTGACCCCTACACTGACCTACTTGACACCTACACTGACCTACCTGACCATTACACTGACCTACCTGATCCACATGATCATTACACTGACCTACCTGACCCACCTGATCATTACACTGACCTACCTGACACATACACTGACCCACCTCACTCCTACTTCCTGCGCTACTCCCATTACACTGACCCACCTGACCCCTACCCTTACACTGACCCCTACACTGACCTACTTGACACCTACACTGACCTACCTGACCCACCTGATCATTACACTGGCCTACCTGATGCCTACACTGACTATTACACTGACACATACACTGAACCCCCCCTCCTGACACATACAATCACCCACCTACCCGACACATACACTGACCCACCTACCTTACACCTACACTGACCTACCTAACCCACCTACCTGACACATACAGAGACCCACCTGACTCCTACTTCCTGCACTACTCACACACATCACCCCCCCTTCGCACAGCTCGGTGCAGATCCATCCTCCTCCTAACCTCTGCTCTTTGTGGCTTCATCGACCATCATCAGGGCTCTACTCAGCACTGGGTGTGCAGAATTGCTTAGGAGTCCCCGCCAGCGCCATCCACCCCCTCCATGGTGTCCCCGCCGGGGCCGAGCCAGCGCCATCAACCCGCTTCATGGTGTCCCCGCCAGGGCCAAGCCAGCGGCATCCTCCCGCTCCATGGTGTCCCCGCCGGGGCCAAGCCAGCGCCATCCACCCGCTCCATGGTGTTCCCGCCAGGGCCAAGACAGTGCCATCCACCCGCTCCATGGTGTCCCTGCCGGGGCCAAGCTAGCGCCATCCACGCCGGGCGGGAGGTCAGCCAACAGACGCTGCACCTCCAATGCTCCCATCTCTACCGAGCCCCGCCCCTCCGCTCCATTGCACACACAGACACACAGCGCCGCACCAGAGGGACAGGCTGGAGCAAAGGAGTCCCGGAGCGGCGCTGTGTGAGATTACTGTGTGAGGAGATGTGACAGTGCAGTGGGGCGCTCAGTGGGACATATGGGGGATTGGTGGTGGCACACAACGGATGTGTTCCCGACACTGAATGGGGCAATCGATCAGGAGAGGAGAGGAGAGCCAGCTCACACACGCCTGGAGATTCCCAAGGACAGAGGCCGTGGTTGCGCCCTAGGTGGTAGTGCGCTCTAGGCGGCTGCCTACTTTGCCTAGTGGTAGCGCCGGCCCTGATTGGGTCACCTATTGTCTGATTAATCACAACATTGTCTGGGTGGGCATTGAGTCACCTAGGCTGGTTTAAGTGACTAGTTAATTAGCTCATGTTAATTATGTTTCTGGTTACAGTAATATGATCAAGAGGGGACTGTTCTCCTGTGGTATAAAGTATGTGTCTGAGTTTCAATAAAGTGTTCCAGATCTCATACAAGCTATTTGTTGGCTAGTCTTGTATGCTATGCGGCTACAATATCTGGTAGCTAAGTCCAGACTAGAGGAAGCAGTATACTGACGGAAGAACTCAATCAGGGTGCTGGGACAGTTCCATCACAATGCACAATAGGGTCACTTAATTGTTCCCAATCCACCTGAAAGATTCAGCCCTTTGGGATACTCTCGTCAAAGTAGTTGCATCCTTATAGAGGCTGGCATGCCATATCACATTGCCCTTAGAAGATTTGGTGTCCTTCAAAGATCTAATAGATTGGAAAATTGATACACACCTCTTCACTTGGAGGAGCCGCCTCTAGACCAGCAGTGGCAATGACCTCTGTGTTAAAGACTTTAAAGCCAGCCATGCATACTGAACTGGCCAAATTTCCATCCATGTATGGGCACTGTGGTTGTACAGAAGTCGATCCACTGATCAATTTCTGTACAACTGCCCTGTTGGATTGTCCTTGCTTGATCAGAGCTGCAGGCTATGGCCTACAACACTGATCAGCATATTCTGATGGTGAGGAAGTCTCCCTGCTGTTGGAATACAATAGTTCAACGGGCAGGATTGCCCCATCAACATTGAGAGTGTGGATGGGGGAATCTAGTCAGTTTTTATTTCGTTCAGCCCACTGGTTGAATGAAAAAAAAAATGGACTCGTTTAGGGTTTGGTTTGCAGAAGTGGAATCAAGTTCATAAAGAAAAGTAGAATGGAGGGCATGTCCACCAGCACATCCACTTTTGCACATAGAAGCTGATTTTATAACGGAAGCAGCAGTTGACCAGATCAGAACACAGCTTGTCTGATGGCTCATTCAGTGACAGCCCGCAGAGCTTTATGGTTAAAGCACTGGTCAGCCGATAATGCTCCAGAAGAAGGGGCTATGTTCCAATACTTTCACGGGAAAAATGCTTTTTGGGTAGACTTTGGAGGAGGCCATTCACGGATTTTTGGGAGGCAGATCTGGCTTGTTACCACAGAAAAGAAGATGCTAGCAGAAGTTCTTTCATCCAAATAAAAGATAAATTCAAGAAAGATCTTACAGACCTGGACGAGAATATTACAGACAACCCTGAAGGAACGCCCATTCCTCTTTTTCCAAAGTCTCCATGTCCAAGCCCAGCCAGGAGAAAAGTTTCTGAAGGCTTGCCTGTCCAGGCTTCTCCAGTGGGGGGCAAGACTGCTTCTATTTGTAGGGGTCTGGGTGGAGTTAGTTACAGATATGTGAATTTTGGACATCATTTGCAGACCTCTGCAAACATATTTTGTAGAAACCCAAATTCCCCACACGTCATGAGAAGTGCTGTTGTTTGCAGAGGTGTACTCTATAAAAGAATTCAAATCTGCAGAAGCCATTTCTCTGGTTCCTGTTCAGGAAAGAGGTACAGGGGTTCACATCCCATTATTACTCATTGCATAGTCGTCAGGTGAGTTTAGACCGGTCCTGGACAGCAGCAAAAGGGTCTGGAGATTCAGAGATGCACAAGGGCAGCGATGAAAAGAACGTCTTTATCAGCAAGAGAATGTATGAGGTAGACATGTACCAGAATGAAAACTCTTGTTTCATTCTATTTCCGCTCGATTCATTAAGTTAATAATAGGATTTTTTTGTACTCACCGTAAAATCCTTTTCTCTGTCGTCCATGGACGGACACAGCTCCTTAATTCTTGACAGTTGGGTTATGTTCCTGTTCTATAGGAGAGGACTAGGCAGAACATGTTAGATATTTAAATACATATTACTTTAACAGAGTTGAACAGCCCCGACATGGGGGCGGTCCCTCCGCCCTGCAGCCAGTTCGTAAAAAGCAGTACAAACCGAAAAAGGAGGGGTGGGTGCTGTGTCCGTCCATGGACGACAGAGAAAAGGATTTTACGGTGAGTACAAAAAATCCTATTTTCTCTTTTCGTCCATGGACGGACACAGCTCCTTAATTCTTGACAGTTGGGACGTCCCAAAGCAGTGTAAAAAAAACGAGGGGTGTGAACAGCAATCAAAACAACAATTTCACCCGAAACGAACAGAGCTCCTCAATGGAGGAGTTGCAACCTCAAACAGCCGCCTGCAAAACTTTGCGGCCAAAGCTAGCATCCGAAGATGCATTTACATCAACTTTGTAAAATTTTGAGAAAGTGTGAACGGACGACCATGTCAGAAAGCCCAAGAGGCACCAATAGCCCTGGTCGAATGCGCCTTGACAGGAAAGGGAGGTGCCCGCCCCTTAAAATGGTTGTAAATCCACTTAGACAACCTACAGGTAAGCCTAGATTAAGGCTTACCTGTAGGTGCAAGAAGTATCTCCTTACGGTTAAGGAGATATTTACTGAAAAACACAGCACCGATGTCACACGCATTCGCACTAGCGGGCCGGCATCATTGCCGGTTTTCTGAATGGGATCTTGCCGGCCTGAGCGCGCATGCGTGTGACGTCATCGCCGCTGCGGCCAATCACAGCGCCGGAGCGGCGATAACAGGAAGTCACTCCGGGACAACATGTATGCTTTGCATACTAGCTGATTATGCCTTTGTCTTGCAGGATCTTTATTTTTTTCATTTTTGAACAGAGGGTTTACTTCCTCTTTAAGGGCATAGACCTGGATGACGGTCTGCTTGATCCACCGAGAAATGGTGGCCGACGAAGCCACCAGGCCCTTCTGCGGACCAGACACTGACACAAACAGTGAGTCAGACCTCCTGATCGGAGCCATAACAGACAGGTGCACCCGCAAGGCACGTACCACGTCTAAAGAATGCAGCGCAACCTCCTTGGAATGCGATGGCTGAGGACACAAGGATGGAAGTACAATGTCCTCGTTTAGGTGAAAGGCCACCTTCGGAAGGAAGGAAGGCTGCGGACGTAGCACCGCTTTATCCTTATGTAGGACCAAATATGGGGACTTGCAAGACAAGGCCGCCAATTCAGAAACCCTCCTGCGGATGTGATGGCTACCAGGAAGGCCACCTTCTGAGAGAGCGTTAAAAGAGGAATCTCCCTGATGTTCTCAAAAGGAGGTTTCTGAAGCGCAGAGAGCACCAGATTCAAATCCCACGGAGGTAGTGGTGGTCCCACCGGAGGAGCCACATGTCGGACCCCTTTGCACAAACGTACTTACCAGTGAATGAGCCGCCAGGGGTCGCTGAAAGAAAACAGCTAAGGCTGAAATCTGCCCCTTAATGGTGCTTAAGGCAAGTTTCTGATCTACTCCGCGCTGTAAAAACAGCAGGATCCTCGAAACTGAATAAGCCCGTGGACGCCATTCCATCTCCTCACACATAGAGATATAGGCTTTCCACGTGCGATGGTAGATCTTCCTAGAAGAAGAAGACTTCTGTGCCCTCAACATGGTTGAAATGACCAAATCCGACAGGCCTCGGTCACTTAGTACTTGGCTTTTAATAGCCATGCTGTTAAAGCCAGCGACTGTAAAGCAGGATGAAGAATGGAACCCTGTGAGAGAAGGTCCTCCCGCATTGGCAGTCGCCAGGGTGCATCCGCCACCAGGCGCACGAGGTCGCCGTACCAGGGATGCCTGGGCCAATCCAGGGCGATGAGAATCACCAGAATTCCCTCGGTCTCTACTATGCGAAGCAGACGAGTAAGCAACTTCAGTGGGGGAAATGCATATATTAGCCGATACTGACCCCACGGGGCCACCAACACGTCTGACATGTCTGCCCAGGGATCTCTGGACCTGGCCACGAACCTCGACACCTTGCGATTGAGTCGAGAAGCCAGGAGATCCACGTCTGGCGTGCCCTATCTCCGGCAAAGGAGTTGAAAAACCTCCGGATGTAACGACCATTCCCCTTGGTCCAGCCTCTGGTGACTCAGATAGTCCACCTGCCAGTTTTCCACACCCGGAATGTAAACTGCTGATAGAGCTGGCACGCTCCTTTACGCCCACCGCAGGATGTGAGCGACCTCCGACACTGCAGCCGAGCTTCTTTTCCCTCTTTGATGGTTGATGTATGCCACTGCCGTGGCGTTGTTTGACTGGATACTGACTGGACGTCCTCTTAGCCTCTGTGACCATTTGGAGAGGCACAGCCTGATCACCCGGAGTTCCAGGACATTGATCGGCAGTTGGGATTTGTCCGGAGTCCAGCAGCCCTGGGCCGCCTGAACCCCCCAGACTCCCCCCCAACCGGTCAGGCTGGCGTCCGTTGTGATCACAGTCCATTGAAAGGGGAGGAACGACTTCCCGGACCAAAGAACCAGGGATCTCAGCCACCAACTGAGAGAGGCCCTGACAAGATGACTTATCTGAATCTTGACGATCCAGAGACAACGGAGATGTGTTCCATTTGGACAGAATCTCCCTTTGCAAGACCCGAGTGTGGAATTGGGCAAACGGCACTGCCTCGAAAGAGGCTACCATGAGGCCCAGGACTCGCATGCAAAAACGGAGAGATGACTATTTGCGGGATGCCAACAACTTCACTGCAGTCTGGAGTGTCTGCAACTTTTCCAAAGGAAGAAAGACTCTGGCCTTCGAGGAGTCCAGAATCAACCCCAGGTACTCTAGGCGCTGGGTCTGTACCAACACCGACTTCTGGAGGTTCAGTATCCAACAAAACTCCTGGAGGGTCTGACTGGCTATAGACACATCCTCCTCTAATTCTGAGCTTGAAGCAGCTCTCAGAAGAAGGTCGTCCAAGTAGCCCATGATAGCAATGCCGCGCTGTCTCAGCAAAGCTAGAATCAGGGCGAGCACCTTGGTGAAAACTCCTGGTGCTGACGCTAGGCCAAAGGGAAGGGCCACAAATTGATAGTGGTCTTCGCCAAACCTCTGATGCCTGACGCAGATGGGGACATGCAAGTATGCGTCTCTGATATCCAAGGACGCCAGGAATTCCCCCGGATGGAGCGCAGCAACCGCCGAACGAATCGATTCCATCCGGAATTTTTGAATCTTTATAAAGGCATTGAGGGCCTTGAGGTCCAAGATTGGACGGACTCCGTCCTTCTTTGGGACCACAAACAGATTAGAGTAGAAACCCTGAAACCTATCCTGCTGTGGTACGGGTATGATTACCCTGCACAAGTCTTGCACTGCCCCCTGCAGGGCAGTCCGACGAGCCGGAAGGAGAGGCAGATTTGAGGGAAAGAATCTGTTTGGTGGACAAGAAAGAAACTCTATCTTGTACCCCGAAGTGACCACCTCGCAGATCCACTGGTCGGAGATCAGGGAGGTCCACCGAGCTGCAAACCCGCAAAGCCGTCCCCCCACACAGGAGTCGGGCGGGGGCAAAACTTCATGCGGTAGCAGGCTTGTTTGCTGGCTTGTTGGGCTTGCGCACCCAGGGACGCTTCTGTCCCCCAGCTGGACCTTTGTCCGCTTGGGAGGGTCTGCCAGCAGGTCCTGACTGACGAAAATACCGCTTCTGTGTGGGAAAGGAGGGCCCCGGGTTACGGCGCGGCTCCTTCCCTTTTGTGGACTGAGGGAGAAGTGTGCTTTTACCTCCAGTGACATCCTTAATGATGTCGTCCAGTGAGGCACCAAAAAGCTTCCCACATTTGAAAGGCAAATCTACCAGAGTTTTCTTGGAAGCTTGGTCAGCGGACCAGGATTTCAGCCATATCAGGTGGCACAATACCACAGATACGGAGGCTCTGGAGATTAAAGGGGCCGCATCCAGGGATGCATCACAGACATACACAAGTCCCTGTACCAACTGTTCGGCCAGTGACACACAGTCTGGTGCAATATTTTAGCCCACTCCGTGAGTGTCTGGGACACCAAGGTAGCAGCCAATATAGGCCGCAATGCTGACCCCAGCATGGTGAACATGGAGCGGCTCACTGCTTCGGACCTCCTATCAGTAGGGTCCTTAAAGGCAGGGGTCCCCTCTACAGGGATAGTGGTTACTTTATTTAACCGAGAGACCGGGGGATCAACGACCGAAGGAGAAGCCCATTTTTTCAAAAGGCTCTCTTCAAATGGGTAACAGACGGCCATGCGCTGAGGGACCGCAAAGGACCTCTGCGGCCGTTACCATTCCTTATCTATGAACTTGTCAAAGAAATCAACATAAGGAAAAACCTTAACAGAGCGGGTCGGTTTGTGCGACCCAAAAAGGGACAGACCCTGCAGTGGAAGTCCCAGCTGTATCTTCCAGCTTGAGAGTGTCCCTCACAGCATTGATAAGTGCACTCACAAGTGCCTTGTCTTGAGCTGACACGGACGAGGGGTCCTCCTCACTGGGAAGGTCCTGGTCCACCTCTTCTGACACACCAGAACCGGGGTCATGAGCCGCAGCCAGGCCCGAGTCTGAGTGTGACTGAGGAACTCTGTGAGGTGAATTGCGCCGTTCGCGCTGTTTAGGAAGCCAGCCAGCACTAGAGGCCAAAACCCACACCAAAATGGCCGCCGGGTGCCTCAGAGAAAAGCGCGCGGACCACGAGAAAATGGCCGCCCACAATGCAGACCTGCGTCACAGCGCGGCCACGACAAAAAAAACGCCAATGGGATTTCTAATACACAGGCAACAGAAAAATGGCGCCGATGCTTCCAAAATGGCGCCCAAACAAGCGAGATGGATGAGAAGGCCGCAGCGGAGGCTTCCAAAGAAAATAAATACCCCCCACAGAGAGCGGGCCTGGACACCCCCACAGCCCCCAGCCAGGACCTGGAGCCCCCCTACAGGTATCCCCCGGTCGCAATGAGCCCCGCAAGGGGAGGAGGAAAAAGGGTGAGAGAGGGGAGGGCAGGAGAACCCCCTAATGACCCCCTTAGGAATGCCCAGCTGTTCCATCCCACCGAGGCAGAAGGAACTGTACTTACCCGTCCTTGTGAGGACCTGCTGGTGCGTTCCTGACAGACCTACAACCGAGCAGTACAGAGTAGCTGTCAGCCCGGTCCACTGTGACTGAGACAGCAAGCAGCCCAGTCATATGTGGACCCTAGAGCAATAAGCTCACCAGCCACCCCTGGAGCCATGGGGTATGTCGTGGCCGACCCAGCGCATAGCTAAGGCCTGCTCACGCTCGATGGATGGACTGGGGGTACTGCAAGGATCTATATTATCCAGCCTGTCACCCAGCCGGCAGTTGATAGAAGATTTCTTAAAATAAAATAATAAAAATTCCTTCTGGACCCTGGGCCCAAAGGGAGCCAGGTCCTTCTCCTCTACTAGGCAGAAAAAAACTGAGCTGCTAACTGCAGAGCGGAGGGTTATGTCTGGAGGGACCGCCCCCTGGGCAGGGCTGTTCAACGCTGTTAAAGTAACATGTACCGTATTTATCGGCATATAACACGCACAGGCGTATAACACGCACCCTAACTTTAAGAAGGAAGTTTCAGGAAAAAAAAATCCACAGGCCCCTGCGTATAACACGCAGGCACAGTTTACCCTCTATTTTCAGGGTAAAAAAGCGAGTGTTATACGCCAAAAAATACAGTATTTAAATATCTAACATGTTCTAGTCCTCTCCTATAGAACAGGAACATAACCTAACTGTCAAGAATTAAGGAGCTGTGTCCGTCTATGGACGAAAAGAGAAAATAACATTTACTTGCATTCATAATGAAATTTGTTTAGTTTAATTAGTTAGTTATTCTATAGGATTAAGGTCAGGACAGTCAAGTTCCTCCACCCGCTCGCTCATCCATGTCTTTATGGACCTTGCTTTGTGCACTGGTGTGCAGTCATGTTGGAACAGGGAGGGGCCATCTCCAAACTGTTCCCACAAGGTTGGGAGCATGAAATTGTCCAAAATGCCTTGGTATGCTGACCCCTTAAGATTTCTCTTCACTGAAACTAAGGGGCCAAGCCCAACCTCTGAAAAACAACCCCACACCATAATTCCCCCCTCCACCAAATGATTTGGACCAGTGCACAAAGCAAGGTCCATAAAGACACGGATGAGCGAGTTTGGGGTGGAGGAAATTTGACTGTCCTGACCTCAACCTGACAGAACAGCTTTGGGATGAATTAGAGTGGAGACTGCGAGCCAGACCTTCTCATCCAACATCAGTGCCTGACCTCACAAATGCTTCTGCAAGAATGGTCAAACATTCCCATAGACACACTCCTAATCCTTGTGGACAGCCTTCCTAGAAGAGTTGAAGCTGTTATAGCTGCAAAGGGTGGGCCAACTCAAAATTGAACCCTACGGACTAAGAGTGGGGTGCCATTAAAGTTCATGTGCGTGTAAAGGCAGGTGTCCCAATACTTTTGGTAACATTGTGTGTGTGTGTGTGTGCATATATGTATATGTATATATATATTGTGAGGGGGTTAGCTCAGCAGCGGGTGTGTGTGACCCCCTGGATGGGTTCACCACACAAAAACAGGCACAGCAGACAGTGGTAGGAGAAAACAAAAGGGTGTGGTTTTATTTATACTATATACAGACAGAAAAATACAGCAAAAACAAAAGAAACAGGAAAATAAATCCTGGTCAACTTGACCGCTCACTACACACGTTGGTGTCCCTAACTAACAACTGGGTACAGCCTTGTGCTGTCCCAGTCTCTAGCTCCCTGCTTTTAGAAGTTCTTACAATAACCACACAGGCTTTGGCTCACCGCACAGAGGTTACACTCCCCAGACTATCCACACAGATCTGGTTCCAGGTTGGAGCATCTCCCTTAGCATGCTGGGAGTTCTTGTAGAAGCCCCAATGAGCCCACTTGCTTCAGCTGGGCTCATTAACTCTTCCCCTGCAAGACTCCCAGCACTCCCCCTAGTGGTATAAACTGGCATAAAGCCTGAATCTAGGACATATATATCTCCCATCCTGGATGCAACCTGGTGATTTTACCTGCCTGCTGTTACATACCCCCCCCCTCTTGTTTTAACCTTGGGGTTAGAACACAAGCACTCAGGCATGCATGTACTCGAGACAAAGCATCCACATTCCCCATTTGAACGCCAGGGCGATGCTTTACTGTAAAGTTGAATTCCTGTAGGGCCAGAAACCACCTATTTACTCTTCTATTTGTCTCTTTGTTTTGAGCCATCCACTTTAAAAGAGCGTGATCAGTAATCATGTCAAAGTGCCTACCTAGCAGATAGTACCGAAGGGAATCTAGAGCCCACTTCACCGCTAAACACTCCTTCTCAATTGTGGCATAATTTACCTCATGGGACTTGAATTTCCTGCTGAGGTAAATGACTGGGTGCTCTTCCCCGTTCCAGACCTGGGACAATACTGCTCCTAACCCAACGTCTGATGCATCACTTTGTACGACAAAGTCTTTAGAGAAGTCGGGTGAGTGCAACACTGGCTGGCTACATAAGGCTTGTTTCAAGAATTGGAATGCTGCCTCAGCCTCGGGGGTCCATTTAACCATGACAGACTCTTTCCCTTTTGTCAGGTTGGTTAGGGGCACAGCCTGAGAAGCAAAGTGGGGAATGAATCGCCAATAATAACCAGCGATTCCCAGAAAGGCTCGTACCTGCTTCTTGCTGTTGGGACGTGGCCAATTCTGTATGGCCTCGACTTTATTGACCTGGGGTTTTATTACTCCCCTCCCAATGGTGTACCCAAGATATTTGGCCTCCTCCTGTCCAATGGTACACTTCTTGGGGTTGGCCGTAAACCCAGCTTCCCGGATAGAGTCTAGGACTGCTTGCACTTTTGGCAGATGTGAGGCCCAATCTGTGCTATAGATAATTACATCATCCAGGTAAGCTGCGGCATACTTCTGATGGGGCCTCAGTATCTGGTCCATTTTCCGCTGGAATGTTGCCGGTGCATTCTGTAATCCAAACGGCATTCTTTTATATTGGAACGCCCCATTTGGGGTTACAAACGCGGTTTTCTCCTTGGCCGATTTGGCCAGGGGAATTTGCCAATACCCTTTTGTGAGATCAAGGGTTGTCATGTATCGGGCTGTTCCCAGCCGGTCGATCAACTCATCTATACGTGGCATGGGGTAGGTGTCAAATTTTGTAACTTTGTTCAGTTGTCGAAAACTGTTACAAAAATTGCCAGCTCCCATCTGGTTTAGGCACTAACACTATGGGACTGGACCAATCACTTTGGGATTCCTCCATCACCCCCAACTTAAGCATTTTCTGTACTTCCTCACGTATTGCCTCCCGTCGGGCCTCTGGGATCCGATAGGGTTTTAGCTTCACCCTTTCACCGGGCGGGGTAATAATATCATGCTCTACCCCAGACGTTTGTCCCGGCAGCTCAGAGAAAACCTCCTTGTTGCGAAGCACAAACTCCTTAACCTCCTGTTGTTGGGATTTTGACAAGGTGACTGCTATTCCAACCTCAGGAATCATGCAATCAGACTGAGCTGGTGACAAAGTTTCTGCGACTAGTGATTCCCTATCCCTCCAGGCTTTCAACAGATTAATGTGATAGATCTGTTCGGGCTTTCGCCTTCCTGGTTGTCTGACCTTGTAATTCACTTTGCTCACTTTTTCCATTATCTCGTAGGGGCCTTGCCATTTGGCGAGGAATTTGCTTTTAACCGTAGGGACAAGTACAAATACCCTATCCCCCGGGGAAAAGGTACGGGTCTTGGCCCCACGGTTGTACACTCTCTGCTGTACCAACTGCGCTTGGGCCAAATGTTCCTTTACGATTGGCATTATCTGTGCAATTCTATCTTGCATCAGGGCGACATGCTCAATCGCACTCCTGTGGGGAGAACTCTCACTCTCCCAAGTTTCCTTGGCGATATCCAACAGCCCTCTTGGGTGTCTCCCATAGAGTAACTCAAAGGGTGAGAAACCCGTAGAGGATTGGGGTACCTCCCTAATGGCAAACATTAAATAGGGATTTAGACAGTCCCAATCCTTTCCATCTCTATCCACCACCTTCTTTAACATTTGCTTTAGGGTTTTGTTGAATCTTTCAACCAACCCATCTGTTTGGGGGTGATACACAGATATATGCAATTGTGACACTTTGAACAACTTGCACAGATCTTTCATAACCCGGGACATAAAGGGTGTACCTTGGTCCGTAAGCAGTTCCTTAAAAATACCCACACGGCTAAAAACAAGAGATAGCTCTTTGGCTATGGTTTTGGCTGAGGTATTTCGGAGCGGAATCGCTTCCGGATACCAAGTGGCTTAGTCCAATATAACCAAAATGTACTGGTGCCCCCTAGCGGACTTCATTATCGGACCTACCAAATCCATTGTGATCCTCTCAAAGGGGACCTCAATGATGGGGAGAGGGACCAGCGGGTTACGGAAATGTGGCATTGGTGCCGACCTCTGACACAGAGGGCATGAGGAACAATAATTTTCTGTTTCCTTCATGACCCCAGGCCAATAGAATCTTTGCAATACTCTCTCTCGGGTTTTCTCTGTCC
The DNA here is from genome assembly GCA_029206835.1 of Rana muscosa. Classification (NCBI taxonomy): domain Eukaryota; kingdom Metazoa; phylum Chordata; class Amphibia; order Anura; family Ranidae; genus Rana; species Rana muscosa. Next base: position 378,412,402 of record CM055123.1, read on the forward strand.
CCAGATGACCTCCAAGAATGTGCCCATGGGCCAACTCTAACACCAACTTCCTGTAAGGTTTGGGGACTACAAGCTGCTCAATGGTTTCTTCTGCCCTTTTAGCCACCCGATACAGTAGGTCCTTTTCCACGATGAAGTACGGGTAAGTGCAGGTCTCATCTGGGTTCACTAACTCGCCATCTATTTTCACTACGTTTTCCCGTGCCTTTATTAGGGCGGGGTCTTTTAACTGTTCTGTGGCAAAATTTTCCTTGTGAACCTCGAGATCAGAAAACTCCACAGACGACACGTTTTCGTCTGAGGATGTTGGCTCCTCCCCAGTTTGTCGAGTCTCCCCTGCCAATACTGACAAGGGAAATTCTGGAGAGTCCTTACCACTCTCAGAGGAATTCTGGCTATCACATTCCTGGTATATAGGGGCAACAGTGGGGGGCTCAGGACAATCCCAGAGTTCCCAAAACCTTGGAAAATCCCTTCCCACAATGGTATCATGAGGCAAGTGAGACACTAACCCCACCTGATGAGAGAGGTTACCTTTGGAGGTCTCAAAACACACTGTAGTCACAGGATACTCTCGGGTGTTCCCATGCACACAAATAACAGCTACCTTGTTATTCCCAGAGACCTCTGTAGTGACTAATTCAGCTTTTATCAGTGTCACCAGGCTACCTGAATCCAGCAACACAACAACATTTTTACCATTAATACATATTTTGCATAAATGTTTCTCAGTTTCCCGAATGGCAGTGCATGCAACTGTCACAAACAGCGACTGACGTCTGTCCCTTAGAAAGTCACATTGCATGGGTTCATCCACAACCGGGCAATTTGCTGCAATATGTCCCTCTTGCCGGCAGCGGTAGCAAACAATCCTTTTTTGCTGCCTCTTGAGCCCCTGACTTCCCAGGCTGTTCTCGCCAGACATTAGGTATAACTCTCACCCTCTCATTCTCCCCACTCTCACTCCTTGGAATCATCTTACCCGCCACTGGGAATGGTCTGGTCTTAGGGTGGAAAGTCCGTGAGTCTCTGGAAGAGGCAGTCAGGTTTTCCGTAGCCAAGTACTTCTCTACACGATCCACAAGATTAATCGGCCGTTTCTGGGTCTCCATGGCTTACCCACTTTTGGATGGCAGTAGGAAGAGCTCTCAAGAAACGATCCATCACAACACGTTCCACAATCTTTGGTGCGGTCAAAGTCTCTGGCTGTAGCCACTTCCTGCTCAGGTGAATGAGATCATACATGAGACCTGGGGGGTTTTCCAAGCCGGAAAGTCCAGTTATGCACACGCTAAGCCCGGACGGCCAGGGTGACACCCAGCCGTGCCAATATTTAATTTTTTAGCATCACATAGTCTTTTGCTTGGTCAGGCTCTAGGTCATAGTAAGCTTTCTGCAATTCACCAGTTAACAGAGGGGCCACCAGTCCGGCCCACTGCTCCTTAGGCCACTTTTCCCTTTCAGCAGTCCTTTCAAATGTGGCCAAAAACACCTCTGGATCATCCTCTCCAGTCATTTTTGTCAGTAAACGACTCACCCCAAAGGACGCAGTATTAGCGGAACTACTTGCCTCACTGGTCTGCGGGCGTTGCTGCATTAATGTCTCCATTTGTTGCTGTAGTCTCTGTTCTTGCTTCTGCAACAGGTCTATGAAGCGGGCCTCAGATTGCTGCTGGGCTTGTTGCTGGGCTGCCAGACTCTGTTGATGAGCTTGCTGCTGGGCTGCGAGGCTCTGTTGCAAAGTTGCATTTGTCTGCTGCTGGGCTGCGAGGCTCTGTTGTTGAGCCACAAGGCTCTTTTGCAAACCTGAATTTGTCTGCTGCTGATTGGCATTTGCTAGAGCCAGCTGTTTCAGTATCTCCTCCATGCTGGCCTTTTAAAAAAAAAACTGCCACTGGTTTTCCACCAACTGTGAGGGGGTTAACTCAGCAGCGGGTGTGTGTGACCCCCTGGATGGGTTCACCACACAAAAACAGGCACAGCAGACAGTGGTAGGAGAAAACAAAAGGGTGTGGTTTTATTTAAACTATATACAGACAGAAAAATACAGCAAAAACAAAAGAAACAGGAAAATAAATCCTGGTCAACTTGACCGCTCACTACACACGTTAGTGTCCCTAACTAACAACTGGGTACAGCCTTGTGCTGTCCCAGTCCCCAGCTCTTTGCTTTTTGAAGTTCTTAGCAATAACCACACAGGCTTTGGCTCACCGCACAGAGATCACACTCCCCAGACTATCCACACAGATCTGGTTCCAGGTTGGAGCATCTCCCTTAGCATGCTGGGAGTTCTTGTAGAGGCCCCAATGAGCCCACTTGCTTCAGCTGGGCTCATTAACTATTCCCCTGAAAGACTCACAGCACTCCCCCTAGTGGTATAAACTGGCATAAAGCCTGAATCTAGGACATATATATCTCATATCCTGGATGCAACCTGGTTATTTTACCTGCCTGCTGTTACAATATATATTTATTAATTTATTGTGTGTGTGTATATATATATACACATACACACACACACACACACCAACACACTGTATATACACATACATCACACACACACACTTTTTTTGGAGACTAAATAGGATAGACATTACAGAAATCCCATGTAAAAGAAGCAAGAAGTGACAACTAAAGCAGTAATTAAAAAAAAAAAAATTGTAAAAGCTGATACCCTGTCACACCTGAGACCCCTCTTCCACTGTCGTTAGAAAAAGCTGGAAACGGAAGGGGATGTAACATTTCCTTGCAGCAGACCATCCAAATACTTACAGCAGCAGATCTTTGAACGATTGGTTTTCTATGTTAGCGTTTCAGTGTATGCCAAAAATAGAGAATCAGTAGAAGAAAGGCATCAGGGTTCTCTCTAAATTCATTTTCTGTTATCCACATTTGGCCATCTGTCCCCACTTGCAAAGATAGGTGGAGCTTCTGCAGGGGCTTCATGCTCCTAGCAGTTTGTTATCTCCACTTGTTACATGAGTGCAGTGCAGCATAGCAATAAAAAGTAATGGCTCTTTTTAATAAAGGCAATAAATAAAACAGATATGTGACACAGGTGCCTTCCTTGCAGTTTTCTGTCCTGGTCCGCAATTACAGTGTAGACCACAGACAGATGACTTTTAACCACTTGCCGACAAGCCGCCGCAGTTTAACTGCGGCAGCATGGCTTGGCTGGGCGAAACGACATTATGTTACCTTGCTTCGCCCTGTGGCCACTAGGGGCGCGCGCACACGCCCGCTGTTTGCCCCACGGAGCCGATGCGCGTGTCCGGCGGGCGCGATGACCGCTGGGCACCCGCGATCGATCGTGACACAGCGAGAACCGGGAGCTGTGTGTGTAAACACACAGCTCCCGGTTCTTTCAGGGGAGAAATGACTGATCGTGTGTTCATACAAAGTATGAACAGCGATCTGTCATTTCCCCTAGTAAGTCCCATCCCCCTTCAGTTAGAACACAGAGAGGGAACACAATTTGGGTACAGCGTCGCATGACTGCGCAATTGTCAGTTAAAGCGACACAGTGCCAAATTGTACAAAGTGGTCTGGTCAGGAAGGGGGTAAAATCTTCCGGGGCTGAAGCGGACGGTTAAACAAAGCAATTTTTACAAAGGCCTGAGCCTGTGGTGACAGCTCCCGGAATACAGGTAAGGAAAAGGCAGTGGAAAGAGGTTATGTTGGCAAAGTTTCCTGCAGTCTCTGAATATACTAACAGAGCTAACGTGTTTTCCAAAGCACAGTCCAAAACTACTTGCCGACCCTCTGACAGTAAATATACTGCTGACCCGTGCTGCGATCGGACATAATCAGCTGAAACCTGCTGATGGGCTGTGTCTAATCACAGCACAGAGTTCTGTGTTTACAAAACACACATAACTCTGTGTAAACAGAACAACTATCTGGCTGTTTCTTCTTCCCGAAAAGCAGGGAGAAAAAACAGCCAGATCTGTTAGTAAAAGCAGCACATATTGCCAGTGTCATTAGTACATTGACAGTGTAAGTATTATCATTGATCACTGTATTAGTGTCACTAGCGACGTCAGTCAATTTCTGTTAGTGCCAGATTGTCTGCCATACTATCGCAGTCACACTATAAGTCACTGATCACCTCCATTACCAGTATAGCGTCTATAGCTGCGTAAATTCCAGCATATACTATATACACCATAGTTTGCAGACGCTATAACTTTCACACAAACCAATTAATTTTTACGTATTGGAATTTTTTTATTTTTTTTTACTAGACATGTAGCAGAATATCATTTGGCCTCAATTCATGAAGAAATTAAATATATTTATTTATTGGATATGTTTTATGACATTTTGTTTTCAAAATTTGTGGTCTTTTTTTCGTTTATATAATAAAAAAACTAAAAAAAAACAGTGGTGATCAAATACCACGAAAAGAAAGCTCTATTTGTGTGAATAAAAAATTATATAAAATTAAATTTGGATACAGCACAATTACCAGTTAAAGTATTGCATTGCTGAATAACTAAAAATGCCCTGGTCATGAAGGGGGTAAAATCTTCCGGTGGTTAATGCCTAACAAAGCAAAAGGAACTTTTTACTGCAAGCACTGGCCATGTTTAAAGTGGAACGTTAGTGAGAAAATTAAGGCCCATTTTGCAGGTATAGTTACTGTATGTAAAAGATTACAAATAAGTGCCTCTACTGTTTAAAATCTCACCCTGCTCTGCACATGCTCAGTTGCTCTCTATTTTGTGCTGAAAATCAGAGCCACTAGAGGCCGATCTGCTGATAGCTTAAAGATTTACTGCTGCTCAGGGACTCTGGGCTTCGGCAAAACGGCACCCTCCAGCAAGAAGAAACAGGAGCAATGCTGGAGGCTATTTACAGTGCACAATAGATTTGGTAGCGTAATTATTATTGTGGAATGTATGTTCTTTGCTAAAGAACATTATTTGTATCAAGTTGTTATGAGTAAAGTTCTGCTTTGAAGAAAAAGAAATTCAAATTGTTTGAAAACATAATTGTTTTCTTTATTTATATCACATACCGTAATTACTCTATAAATTTGGTTAAAAAAAAAAATCTTTAAACTGTTTTTCTATTCCTTTTGGTGCAAATAAAGGATCATGGCGCCTCCTAAATCGGAAATGCCGGCATTGGAATCTGAGAGTGATCTGTCCGCCCCTGATATTTGGCCTTGATGACATTTCTGGTGACTGACAAGACAGTGTTTCCAAGTGAAGCTTCTTCCACAATCTGTGCAAGTAAACGGTTTCTCGCCTGTGTGAACTCTTTGATGCCTGACCAGACCCGACTTTTGTGTGAAGTGTTTAGCACATTTTGAGCATGAGAAGGGCTTCTCTTGGACTCCATGTGCTTTCTGGTGCTGCAGCATGCTGTATTTGTGTAGAAAGCCCTTCCCGCAGTCAGGACAAGAGAAGAGGCTATTGGTGTGGATTCTCTGATGCGAGGAGAGCGATTCCTTCTTCACAAAACTCTTCCCGCACTCTGAACACGAGTATGGCTTCTGCTCCACGTGGGTCCTCTGGTGGATAACCAGCATGGCTTTGCGTGTGTATCCCTTGCCACACTCCGAGCAGAAGAAGAGGTTGTTGGTGTGGATCCTCTGGTGGTCAATCATAGAAGACTTCTGCACAAAGCGTTTGCCGCATTCTGGACATGAATGTGGGTTTTCCCCGGTGTGCCTCCGCCGATGAACAATCAAGTTTGCCCTGTAGGCAAACTGTTTCCCACATTCAGAACACGAATACGGCTTCTGACCCGTGTGGATGGTCAAATGGTCTTGAAGGTATGACTTTCCCACAAAGGATTTCCCACATTCCGTACAGAAGTAAGGCTTTTCCCCCGTGTGCCACCTCTGGTGTACAGTCAGATGTGACTTCTGTGCAAACCTTTTTCCACATTCCAGGCACAAAAAAGGCTTCAGCCCAGTGTGGGTGGCCTGGTGGAAGATAAGGGAGGTCTTGCTGACGAAAAACTTTTCGCACTCTGAACAAGAGAACGTCTTTTGCCTTAGGTGGACCTTCTGATGGTTGGAGAGAGTTGATCTCAAAGCAAAACTTTTTCCACACTCAAGGCAGGAAAATGTTTTTTCACCAGTGTGGAGTCTCTGATGACCGATAAGGTATGATTTGTTCACAAAGCATTTTCCACATTCAGGACAAGAATAGGGGTTTCCCTGCATGCATGTTCGTTGATGTTTGACGAGCAACACCTTTTTGTGGAAGCTTTCCCCACACTTGGTACAGGAATGAGGTTTCTCCTGGTAATGTGTACCCTGGTGGTAGATCAGAGCAGCTTTCTCAGTGAAGTTCTTCCTGCACTCAGTACAGGAATAAGGTTTTTCACCTGAGTGTGTACCCTGATGGTACAAAAGAGAAGCTTTCTGGGTGAAGCTCTTCCCACATTCCCGGCAGGAATATGGCTTCTCCCCCGTGTGAAGTCTTTGGTGTACCACAAGGTGGCCCTTCTGAATGAAGCATTTGCTGCAATCAGAGCAAGAGTACGGTCTCCCGGTCTTGTGTAATCGAAGATGTCTGAGTAGATGAAATCTTTGTGTGAAGCATCTCCCACATTTGGAGCAGGTGAGAGACTTCGTAGATCTGAAAGTTCCCTGAGAAAGAAGAAAAAAAATATGTTTAAGGCGTTATTAAACCCAGTCTACAGCCACACTTACTGTCATTTTCTATGCCATGTCATTAGATCATTAGCACAATCTGTTCAATTAAAGATACCCTCTAAAGATTACTTTAGTCTACGTTTTCACAGTCTCACTTGCGGGTCTCTTTGGTGTCCCATTGTAGCAACCACAATGTCCACACTTTCCACCAGGGCCTTCACACCGATGCGTTGCTGCTCTGCGCACGAATGGCTGCTGGGTAAGAGAAAACGTATGCTCCGGCCAACCTTTCCACCCACCTAAATTTTCTTTTTCTATCATCCTTCAATAAAATGTATTTATTCATATTCCTTATTCAACATCACTTCAAAGAACCGTGTTCTGCCGCTACTTCCAGTTTAGATCGCCACCGAAATGACATCACCAGGCTCCACCCAAGATGTTGCGTCACTGGACACGTTACTTCCTCAGGATAAGGGCTCATTTACACTTGCTTCGGCTTCAACACACATTAACGGCTAGTTTACACTTGCTTTAAAACATGGCTTCGAACACGCTTTGTTAAAAGCTCTCTGAACGCCAGTCAAAGCGCCTGTCACTAAATAAAATGGTTAGCTTACAGTCCTGTTTACACCTTGCTTTTGCTTGGTGCTTCGATGGGGCTTCAGTGAGGCTTCAAGCGTGCTTTGCCATAGACTTCTATGGAGGCTTTGAAGACGCTTTGAAGCACCACTAAAGCTACATGGGGTATACTTTTTGAAGAGAAGCCAAAGCAAAGCAAAAGCAAGGTGTAAACAGGACTGTAAGCTAACCATTTTATTTAGTGACAGGGGCTTTGACTAGCGCTCAGAGAGCTTTAACAAAGCCTGTCAGGGGGGGGGCGTGGCCGGGATGTGAGCGAGGAAGGACGTGTGCAGCATAGGCTCCCGCCATCCGTCCACTTAATCCGCCTTAATCCTTCTATTCCCCTGCCATCCTGCTCAGCAAGCACCGGGCTGTGGTCTGGGGGGACACCCCGGTCCTCCCCATGACTGGGAAACGTAAATTGGCTAAGAAGGCAGCAGCGAAATCCGGCCATCTCTCGCCGCCTGTCACTCGTGCGGCGGCCATCTTGCCTGCCATCTCCCTGTCTCTGAGCTCTATTGCGGTACAGACGGACCCAGGGATGGCGGCTCTCGGGACATCTGCTCTGGAGGGAGCCTCGGCAGCATCTCGTGAGGATCCGGAACCCTTGGGGGAGCAGTCCACCGCGGCGATCCTGGCAGCCATTGCAGACAGTAAGGCCTCTGTGGAGGGTAAGATTGATACCCTAGCCATCGAGTGTGGGCTTATTAGGCAGGACATGGACAAGTTCAGGGGCCGACTTACGGAAGCAGAACACCGCATATCTGCTGTGGAGGACACCACCGCCACCACATTGCGCTCCGTGTCTGAGCTGCAGCAGCAGGTTAAAGTCCTTATGGCGCGCTCTGAGGACGCCGAGAATCGCCTCAGGCGCAATAATGTACGGGTGGTGGGGCTCCCTGAGGGTGCGGAGGGCCCCAACCCTGTTGTATTTGCAGAGACTTTTTTTAAACAACTCCTTGGCCTGCAGAACCTGTCACCAGTATATGTTGTGGAACGTGCCCATAGAGTGCCCACTGGTCGGAGGCCTGCCGGCGCATGGCCGCGTGCGTTTCTGGTCTGCCTGCTTAACTTTAGAGACAGGGATCTGATCCTGGCGGAGGCCCGCAAGCATCAGGAATTGAAACATGATAATGCTATCATACATCTCTATCCTGACTTTTCTCCGGATTTACAGAAGAAAAGGCGCTCTTTCACGGATGTCCGCAAGCGATTGAGGGAGAAGAACCTGGTCTACAGTATGCTGTACCCGAGTCGTCTAAAGGTTATTCATCATGGCTCTTCAAAATTTTTTGATTCCCCTGTGGAGGTGGCGGAATGGCTAGACTCCATTGCCTAGAGAGGTGTGCAAGTGACAGGTTGGTTGTGAATCCTGACTCTGGAACTGCGTGTCCCCTTGCTGGGACAAGTGGTTGTTGTTTCCAACATGAATATCCGATACTGTGCGGTCATCTAGCTGCAATTATCTTTTTTTTGGGGGGAGGGCACTGTGTCTACTACCCGGGGTCTTTGGTCCGTTCATCATCGGGAGCCCTGCTGGATGATACTACGTGTCCGCTGGAAGTGACCCCCTACTGAGTGGATGAACTCTCTGAACTATCCACTACTGTTTCTCTGGTTTCTGGGAACAAAGTTTCTCGGGCGTGTTTTTGGTTTGGTTCGCCTAGAGCAAACAGGGCGTTGGGATGTTGAACTGTTAATTTTTTGGACTGTTTTTCTTTTTTTCTTTTTCCTTTTTCTTTTTTGTTGTTTGGGGTTATTTTTTTTACCCCGCTTGCGCCCTGCTTCACAAGCTGGTGCAGATGGGTGGGTACCTTGCCTAGTATGGTTCCTATTGTGCAACTGCTGTTATATGGTGGTCCGTGGCTCTCTGTGTTCAGGTTCTCCCCCCTCCGGCCTCCCCTGTCTGGTGCTCTTCTCCTTCCCCCATATTGTATTCTCTTTAACGTGATGAGTGACCTAACAATTATCTCATGGAACGTCCGTGGGTTGAACTCTAAATTTAAACGCTCGCTGGTCCTGCAATATCTTAAAACCCTTGGTCCCCACATTATCCTTTTACAAGAGACCCATCTCATGGGCTCTAGGATACTGTCCCTTAACAGGAACTGGATACAGAGGGCCATACACTCCACCTACTCTTCTTATGCGAGAGGGGTGGCTATTTTAATCCATAAGAAACTGGTATGTAACATTGAACATGTGGTGACGGATCCGGGTGGCCGTTATGCTATTGTGGTCCTCACTGTTGAGTCTCAATTAATTGCAATAGTTAATGTCTATGTCCCCCCTCCCTTTAGAAACGAGGTTCTCTATCAGGTCCTGGACAAGGTGGCCGCATTTGGCCCCCTGAGGCTATTTGTGGCTGGGGATTTTAATAATGTTCTTGATTACTCCTTGGATTCCTCAAATCCAAATAGGGCGCGGAACCTTGACCTGGGGCTTTGGGCAGACGCGGCGGCTTTGGAGGAGGTCTGGCGGTGGAAGCATCCTGGTGAAAGAGGTTACTCCTATCTTTCCCACGTCAGTACCTCCTCTTCCCGTATTGATTTGGCATTTGCCAACCCTGCTCTCTTGCCCCACGTTGAGGAGGTCCGTTATCTGGCCGGGGGTCTTTCTGACCACACCCCTTTGTGGGTGGCAATGACTTGTGCTGCTCGGGGCCGCAGGAGGGTATGGAGGCTACACCCTAGTTGGGTGGACGAACCCTCCGTCGAGGCCCTGGTTTCACCTCATTTGCAGGAATATTGGCAGCATAATGAGGGCTCAGCGGGTGGGCCGGTGGTGTGGGACGCGTTTAAAGCGTCTACACGAGGGGCATATGTGTCGGCCATAAAGGCTGCTAGGATGGAGAAAAACTCAAAATCTGAGGAGTTGCAGGCCCATGAACTTCTGTGCGCACAGACGCATGCCAATGCGCCTTCCCCCGCTTCTCTGATTGAGCTGCAAATGGCCAGAAGGGCCCTTCTGGTACATTTTCAGGACTTGACCCACTGCACTCGCAAGAGTAGGGCTGAAGAATTGTTTGAGAGGGGCGATAAGAATGGGAGGCTGTTGGCGTACCTCTCTGCGGACACTAGGGCACATACCGTCGTCCCGTGTGTCTCTTCCCCAGATGGGACCATAATAAGAGATAGTGGGGGCATAATGCAGGCCTTTGTGTCCTACTATTCTGAACTTTATTCAGCTATCCCGCCATATGACCACCGGGACCTGACTGACCTGCTGGGTCCCCTTGAGATCCCGGAGTTGTCCGAGGAGGTGGTGGCCAGTCTGGAGGCCCCCTTCACGGACAAAGAATTGGCGTCTGCCATTGCATCTTTCCCTAACTCTAAGTCGCCGGGCCCGGATGGACTCCCGGCAGAGTGGTATAGGCAGTATTTGGATGTTTTATCCCCCAGACTCTTAAAACTATATAGTGACTGTTTTGACTTAGGGGACCTTCCGGCATCTTTCTACGAGGCGCATGTTGTGTTACTCCCTAAACCCGATAAGGACCCTCTCTGCTGTTCTTCCTATAGACCCATAGCGCTCTTAAATATGGATCTGAAAATCCTCATCAAAATGATAGCTAATAGACTGATGGAAATTATACACCTCTTGGTATCGCCTGACCAGACTGGATTCATGCCCCAGAAAGCCACTGATATAAACCTGAGACGGGTGTTTACTCACACACAGTTGGGGGCTGGGGTGTCTTCGGGGGGGGCTCTGGTGTTCTTTGACCTGGAAAAGGCCTTTGACTCCATTGATTGGGGTTATATGACCTATGTCCTGCAACGCATGGGGTTCGGCCCCAGGTTCCTTAAATGGATTTCGTTGTTGTATGACCACCCGGTTGCGGCCCTCCGCTTTAATGGAGGGGTGTCTGGGACTTTTCCGGTGTCCAGGGGCACCAGGCAGGGGTGTCCGCTTTCACCCGGCCTGTTTGCTCTCGTCATGGAGCCTCTGGCGATTGCGCTACGTTCTTCCTCCCAAATCCAGGGCATCTGCGTGGGCACACTAACTGAAACCACAGCACTTTATGCGGATGACTTAGTGTTGTTTATCAGAGATACTGGGCCTTCTCTACGGGCGGCGTTGTCACTTTTGGAAAAATTTGCTGCAGTCTCTGGGCTCCGGGTTAACTGGACTAAGTCTAAGATACTTCCCATGTGCTCCCACCCTGTCCCTGACCGGGCTGATCCTGACGCTCCTTTGCAGTGGGTCTCCCAAATTAAATACTTAGGGCTCCAGATCACTAACTCTGTGACGGACTTTGTTAATCTCAATATCTCTCCGCTACTCATTGCAATATCTAAAAAATTTCAGGCTTGGAAAAATCTCCCATTGTCCCTCATAGGGAAAATCAATTTGATTAAGATGAAGATTCTGCCACTATTGCTATATACCCTTAGAAATTCTCCAGTGTGGATTCCCAAGTCCCTTTTTAAATCCATTGATACCATGATTTCCTCCTTTTTGTGGCGGGGAGGCGTCCCTCGCCTTAAATTGGCGATTTTGCAGCAGCCATGTGAGGAGGGAGGGCTTGCAGTCCCTAACTTCCATAAATATTTTTTGGCTGGGCAATTAGCGGTGGCCCACCGCTGGTTAACTGTTCCTCCGGATGATACGTCTGTATCCCTGGAGGCTGCCTGTGTGGGCTCTTATGAGGCATTGTCTCATTTGGTCTACAGGGGCCTGAGGGCTCCTTACCCTTTGACACACTCCATGCGCTCAGTGATGAGGGCCTGGGCTGTGGTCCAGGGATTGCAGTCACCTAGCTCTGCTAGATTATCGCCTAGTCTCCCCTTGTGGCGGAACCCTAACCTACCACATTTTTTCTGCTACCCGGATCCGGCGGTTTGGACGAGGTGTGGAATTAAGCTTTTGGCCCATGTTGTGTCCGATGGTACCCTATTGTCCTTTGATGAACTGAAACAAAAGTATGATTTACCCAACTCCCACTTTTTCAGGTATCTGCAGTTGAGGCATGCCTTTCACTCGCAGTTTGGGGGGACCCTTAGCCTGGAGCCCAGTGATCTTGAGTTATTGGCGCGCAGCGAATCTCTATCAAAACCAGTTTCCAGTTTTTACAAAGACCTGTTCCCGGAAACTGCTTTCCTACTCAGACCCTGCAGAGATGCTTGGGAGGCTGTGGCCCCGGGGTTGGACAGAGATGATTGGGATGACATGTGGGGGACGGCTTTTCAATGTTTGGTCTCGAGTAGGGACAGACTGATCCTGTATAAGTTTCTGCACAGAGTTTATCTTACTCCGGCAAGACTGGCAAGGATGTATGGGACGCAGAGCTCTCTCTGCTGGAGATGCTCTGCACCCTTAGCCACCTTTATGCACATCTTTTGGGAGTGTCCACCAATTAAACACTACTGGCAGGCCGTTGCTGACTGTATTAGGTTGGTCACATCTATATCTATCCCCATGTCTGTTGAGGTTTGTCTCCTACATTTGGTTGAACCCCTGGCCACTACCAGGGCTATACGAACCTTACTCATGCTTTTGTTATACTACGCTAAAAAGCGCATCATCCTATCATGGAAGTGTTCTGTAGCTCCTACTGTTGACACGTGGAAAGCGCTGGTCAATAAAGCAATACCCTTTTATAAAGCCACTTATTTGAGTAGGGGGGCACTGACTAAATTTGACAAGGTTTGGGGGGGTTGGATGGCTACTATAGATACGGCATCCGATTGATCTATTAAAATTGTAGGGATGGGGTAGTGTCTCCTTTCCTGAGGTCCTGTGTCTGGGTGGGGGGGTTTGGGGGTGAGGGGAGAACTGTTTTCATAAGCTTTATCTAACTTGTTTTTGCAGGGAGCTACTGGACTGTACTTCTCAATCATGGCGGGCCGCATCTGGCGGCTGGCCCGTGACATCTGTGTTCCTATCTAGGCAAGGGGGGGGGGGAGGTATAATTTGTTGGTTTTGGGGGAGGGGGGGTTGGGAGTGTCACAGGTTTAATGTGATAATTTGTGTTCTGTTTTATGACTGTATACGCCGGCAAATTTTGTGGCTGGCTGTCTCCACGCTGTGTGGAGTGTTGTTTTCTGTACTGTGAAAAAACCAATAAAAACATAATTTACAAAAAAACAAAGCCTGTCAGAAGCCTTGTTTTGAAGCAAGTGTAAACTAGCCGTTAATGTGTGTTGAAGCCGAACCAAGTGTAAATGAGCCCTTACCCTGAGGAAGTAATGTGTCCAGTGACGCAACACGTTGGGCGGAGCCCAGTGATGTCATTTTGGTGGCGATCTAAACCAGAAGTAGCGGCAGAACACAGTTCTTTGAAGTGATGTTTAAATCTTTCTGACTGCATTTGTAAGTGAGATTTCCTGTATTTTAATCAGTTTTTAATAAAAAAATACTACACTATCGTTTCAGATTTTACTGGACTGGCCAAGAAGATGTTTCTCGATATCTTAAAGGGGGTATACGCACACTTTTCCGGGGACCATCACCCTTCTACCCATGAAGGAGAGGATGCATAGAGGATTTTAGAGTTGAAAATGTTTTTATTGAAGAAATAAACAATACATCAGAAAAACAGTTGACATATCACCAATAAAATAAAAACGATAACGAGCGCGTCAAATGGCTATCGTCTACAGCGGCGCTTGTGCCTAATAGTTAAATGGGTAGACTTGAGGTCAGTTTATGCCAAACCATAGGAGATCAGAAGGTAGAAAAGGAAAGGGGGAGGAAAGATAAAGACAGAAAGGGTTGGAGAGGGGGCTGCTGGAAGAGCCCGGCACGGGAAGACGGTAACTTGGTAAATGGGAGAGTAACCCTACCACTTTAGGGAAAGGTCATGGTGGTAGTTGAGCTGGGCTTTGAGGAGCAGGGAGCATGTTAGTATGGGTATCTGAGGAGGAGAAGCGTAGCCAGACTGACCATAAACTTTTATATTTGTCATAAGTGTTGTTGTGCATAGAGGATTTTAAGCACATATGACATATATGATTTAAAGGTCTCTCTATTTGAGCTGAGCAGTCACTCTGGATGGTGGTGGAGCACTATTTTTTTTTTTTTGGGTGAAATTGGAGCACTATCAAGAAGTCACACTGATATAGGCCAATATTGTTGTGGACTGTAATATTGGGACTTTATATGTTTCATTTATGATTAATCACCTATGTAAAATTACACTGGTATTAATTAAATTTGAGGATGTATTTTTATGTGGCACTTGATTGAATATATTTGTTCTCTAAGTTTCATATGATTGAATGAATCTTGCAATAGTTATTTATATGTTATGATATGGGCAGCACTACACTGATTAACTTCTTTGCTAAAACAGAATGAACACTGAAATTTCAGTGCGCATGCGCTTATGGAACATATAGTTCCGCTGCTGAGGTTTCGGCTACAAACTGTGTGATTGAACATTCAGGGAGCCGATCGGACAGAGAAAAGGTCAGGGAAGATTTCTTCAAGGTAAGTTGAGGGTTTAGAAGTGGTGTAAAAGCAGAACTATTTATTTATGGAAGATATGACGTGTTTAAATTGAGACGCGCTGTTATTATAGATGGTTTCATACTACTTTAACCACTTGCCGACCAGCCGCCGTCATTATACTGCGGCAGGTTGGCTCTATTGTGCGAATCGCCATAGATGTACGTTGGTTTGTGCAATAGATACAGTGGGCGCGCGCACGGTGCCGGAGATGATGCGCATGACTGGCGGTCACGATGTCTGAAGGCCACCCGCGATCGCTCCACAGAGAGCCAGAACAAGGATCTGTCAATGTAAACAAACAGATCCCCGTTCTGAAAGGGGAGTAGAGCGCGATTGTCTGTTCCTAGTGATCAGGAACAGCGAACTCTCTCCTCCTCCAGTCAGTCCCATCTCCCCACAGTTTGAAACACATCTCAGGGAACACATTTAACCGCTTGATCTCCACTAGTGTTAACCCCTTCCATGCCAGTGTCATTTATACAGTAATCAGTGGCTATTTTTAGCTCTAATCGCTGTATAAATGTCACTGGTCCCAAAAAAAGTGTCAAAGTTGTCCGATTTGTCTGCCGCAATGTCGCAGTCCCGCTAAAAATTGCTGATCACTGCCATTACTAGTAAAAAAATAAAAAATAATAATAAAAATGCCATAAATCTATCCCCTTATTTGTAGACACTAACTTTTGCGCAAACCAATCAATATACGCTTATTGCGTTTTTGTTTTTACCAAAAATATGTAGAAGAATACAGATGTGCCAAAACAGAGGAAGAAATTATTTTTTTTGGGATATTTATTATATCAAAAAGTAAAAATTATTGCATTTTTTTTCAAAATTTATGCTCTTTTTTTGTTTATAGCGCAAAAAATAAAAACTGCAGAGGTGATCAAATACCACCAAAAGAAAGCTCTATTTGTGGGAAAAAAAGGACATAAATTTTGTTTGGGTACAACATTGCACGACTGCGCAAATTTCAGTTAAAGCGACACAGTGCCGTATCGCAACAATTAGCCTGGTTATAAAGGGGGTAAATCCTTCCGGTTCGTAAGTGGTTAATGGGTGCAAGTTGGGATTTTCCTCCGGTGCAGAGATGGACGCGGGATGACGTCATGAACGGGGTTCCTCGTCCTATATGTACGTTACCTCCAATAGCAGGGAATTCCTCAGTAGGACGAGGAACCTCGTTCATGAAGTCATCCCACGGCCATCTCTGCACCAAGTTGTCTCATTAGTGATTGCCAAAGACGAGCGATCTATGGTTAGCACCGCCAATAGTGCTGTTTCCTGTAAGTGCAATATTTACCCTTTTAATAAATTCAGAGTTTTAAACGGAGAACACTAGGGTTGTGTGCTTTCTCTTCCCGTATATGTATTGCTGTGATTGGAGATCCATTCAGCCATCCATCCACTCATGTGATTGGGAAGCAGTTTATTCCTTTATCCCCAGAGAGGGAAAACTGCACGATATGACCTACTGGTAAATCAGGGGTCATGTCAGTGAGGTGAGAGATCATTCTGTACGGGTGGTGGATTCACTTTACTTTATGCGTGTCAGTGGTGATCTCAGTGGATTGAAGCTGGATATTACCTACCTTTTTTTTCATTACTTTGCACGTTTGGATATCTGACCCTTTTTTGTATATTTTGGAAGTATGGTGTATGGTATATAGAGAATATTATTAGAAATATATCTGCCATGGGACTTTGTTGCAGCAATAGAAATCACACAATTAGAGCATATATATATATATATATATATATATATATATATATAAATATATTTAAAAAAAAATGAAAATCTTTATTGAACATTAGATTAAAACTGGCTGATCTATACAATTCACGTCCTATTCTGTGAAATATTTCCTGCTGACCTCACAGGGAGCAGGAATATATAAGTGAAGATTAAAATAAATTGCATATCCACCAAATCAATCCAAAACGTTTCAACTTATATAAAGCCTTCATCAGGGAATAGAAAAGTGGAAGCAATCAGAAACATAGACATGACCAAATGTCCAGACCAGCGAGGGTGGTTAGTGGTGCACACTGTCCGAGTCTCAGCCCAATATGAGCTCCAAGTCCCACAGATGATCAATGATCATCAGAGGAGGGCAACAGAGGCAAGCTCGTTCATATTAACTGGTTGAAAAATGAGTGACCATATCAGTGTGAACTAGATGATCTAATGCAACAAAGGGGAAAGGAGTCCCCTAATAGAGCAGCTCAGCATGAACTGATGGTTTGAGCTCCAGCAAGGTATATAGAGAATATTCATCACAAAATAATTTTTTGTAACATTTTTTTTGTATGTAAATTGTTTACACATTATGAACGTTTTTGTATATTACTGATAAGAGGTATTCTTTTATTTTTTTTATACAAGAGGGTTCACTACACCATTTTTGGGTAAAAGTAGTGTGGTATCCACTGGAACCCACAGATGTAACAATCTTAGCTGGACCTTCTGTACCCGGACATCATTACATTGCAGCTTACCGGATGGAGGTTCAGACGGATAGGGCTTCCTGCTGGCAGGTCATCAGATGTGATGTCATCAGCTTCACTTTTACCATCTAGAGGGATAACGGGAGAGCCCTCTGTAGTAATCCCACCATGCTGTCTATCTAAAGCAAGTAAGAAAAAGGAGAGATTAATAGCGCCTTAAAGTGAAACTTTACCCATTGATTTAACGGTTTTAAAAAAAAAGCTACATTCAAGGCATTCCGGGAATGTAACTGTCACATTGGTTGTGCGCTCAACCAAACTGTCAACCCATCAAATGGCTGGTGTCATAACTGATCACATGTGCAGCACCATGGAAGGGCAGATCAAACAGAGGCTAAGATGGCAGCTTCCTTGGCTGAAAGGCATAGTTCCACTTTAAGACCTTTTTGCTGTATAGGGCTTACTTTAAAAAAACGATAACTGCACAATCCTAGTACAACAAGGGGCTGAAATCAAAACTTTGTAATGCCTTGCTCTCATCGCTAATTTCCACCTTATGATTGCCATATAATGAAAAATGCTCTCTAGACTTTGGCCTCCTCATAGGACAAATAACCTGATGCATTACAATTGCTATCTCTTTCCCCTTCACTGAGATTAAAGCGTAACTAAACCTTCCTATTGTTTTCAGCCAAGGAAGCTGCCATCTTGACGTTTGATCTTCAACTGCCATGGTGCTGCACATGTGATCAGTTATGATGCCAGCCATTGGATATTTTGACAGTTTGGGTGAGAGGCGAGAGCACAACCAATGTGACAGTTACATTCCCCGCACATGCCAGGAATGTAACTGTGAAACTGTTAAATCGATGGGTTTAGTTCCACTTTAAAGTGGAACTTTAGGCAGAAAATGAAGTCCTGCTAGATCACTTCAGGCTGGCCCTTTTTGCAGGTACAGTGGGTCAAAAAAGTATTTAGTCAGCCACCAAAGACAGCCAGTGCAAGTTCTCCCACTTAAAAAGATGAGAGAGGCCTGTAATTGTCATCATAGGTATACCTCAACTATGAGAGACAAAATGTGGAAACAAATCCAGACAATCACATTGTCTGATTTGGAAAGAATTTATTTGCAAATTATGGTGGAAAATAAGTATTTGGTCAATATCAAAAGTTCATCTCAATACTTTGTTATATATCCTTTGTTGGCAATGACAGAGGTCAAACGTTTTCTGTAAGTCTTCACAAGGTTGTCACACACTGTTGCTGATATGTTGGCCCATTCCTCCATGCAGATCTCCTCTAGAGCAGTGATGTTTAGGGGCTGTCGCTGGGCAACACGGACTTTTAACTCCCTCCAAAGGTTTTCTATGGGGTTGAGATCTGGAGACTGGCTAGGCCACTCCAGGACCTTGAAATGCATCTTACGAAGCCACTCCTTCGTTGCCCGGGCGGTGTGTTTGGGATCATTGTCATGATGAAAGACCCAGCCACGTTTCATCTTCAATGCCCTTGCTGATGGGAGGAAGTTTGCACTCAAAATCTCACGATACATGGCCCCATTCATTCTTTCATGTACACGGATCAGTCGTCTTGTTCCCTTTGCAGAGAAACAGCCCCAAAGCATGATGTTGCCACCCCCATGCTTCACAGTAGGTATGGTGTTCTTTGGTAGCAACTCAGCATTCTCTCTCCTCCAAACACGACGAGTTGTGTTTCTACCAAACAGTTCTACTTTGGTTTCATCTGACCATATGACATTCTCCCAATCCTCTTCTGGATCATCCAAATGCTCTCTAGCAAACCTCAGACGGGCCCGGACATGTACTGGCTTAAGCAGTGTGGTTCTGGGATTTTTGCTCACCGTTCTTGTGATCATTTTGACCCCACTGGGTGAGATCTTGCATGGAGCCCCAGATCGAGGGAGATTATCAGTGGTCTTGTATGTCTTCCATTTTCTAATTATTGCTCCCACAGTTGATTTCTTCACACCAAGCTGCTTGCCTATTGCAGATTCAGTCTTCCCAGCCTGGTGCAGGTCTACAATTTTGTTTCTGGTGTCCTTCCACAGCTCTTTGGTCTTCACCATAGTGGAGTTTGGAGTGTGACTGTTTGAGGTTGTGGACAGGTGTCTTTTATACTGATAACAAGTTCAAACAGGTGCCATTAATACAGGTAATGAGTAGAGGATAGAGGAGCCTCTTAAAGAAGAAAATACAGGTCTGTGAGAGCCACAAATCTTGCTTGTTTGTAGGTGACCAAATACTTATCTTCCACCATAATTTCCAAAGAAATTCTTTCAAAATCAGCGTGATTGTCTGGATTTGTTTCCACATTTTGTCTCTCATAGTTGAGGTTTACCTATGATGACAATTACAGGCCTCTCTCATCTTTAGAAGTGGGAGAACTTGCACAATTGGTGGCTGACTAAATACTTTTTTGCCCCACTGTAAAACATTAAAAATAAGTATCTATACTGTTAAAAATATAGTAATACACTCTCTCACCCTGCTCTTTACATGCTCAGTTGCTCTCTGTTTTTAGGCACTGACGAGTTTGTAGAGAACGATCTGCTGACAGCCTTAATGGTGCTGCACATGTGATCAGTTATGACAACAACCATTTGATGTATTGACAGTTTGGTCGAGGGCACAAGCAAATGAGACAGTTACCTGTAGCAATCCCAGAATTCGAGGAATGTAACCGTTTTTTAAACTGTTAAATCAATGGGTTTAGTTCCCCATTATGATTTACTGCTGTTCAGGGGCTCTGGACTTCAACAAAATGGCAGCCTCTAGCTAGAGGAAACAGGATTAATGCTGGAGGCATCATTTTGGTAGAATAATGATTAATGTGGAATGTATGTTCCTTGCTAAAGAACATTACTTTTATCAAGTTGTTATGGGTAAAGTTCCACTTTAACCACTTAACGACCGCTCACTGTATATATACGTCGGCAGAATGGCACCGACAGGCACAATCACGTACAGTGTACGTGATCGCCTTTGTACAGTTGGGGGGTCCGATCGGACCCCCCTCCTATACAGTGAGCGGCCGTTTATCGTTGGGGAGCGTTCCGAGATGAGGGGGCGGCCATTCGATTCCGGCCACCCCCCGCGATCGCTCCCGGCGAATGAAAATGCTCCCTCTGCCTGTGTAATGTAAACACAGGCAGAGGAAGCGATGTAATCTCTCCTCGTGTCGGTCTTTTCGTTCCCGGCGCCGAGGAGAGAAGAAGCAGGTTAGTGCACCAACAGTCCACTGACACATAGGTACACATAGGCACACATTTCACCCCCCAGTCTCCCCCAGATCACCCCCCAGGTCACCCCCCAGCCCCCAATCACAGTGTCACTGATTGCAGTGATCATTTATTTTACTGATCACTGCATTTAGTGTCATCTGTGACAGTAAAAAGTTGCAGGGCAATTAGGTTTAGGCCCCTTTAGGTCCAGGGTAGCCCCCCAACCCCCCCTAATAAAGGTTTAACCCCTTGATCGCCCCCCAGGTAACCCTTTCACCCCCTAACGCCAGCGTCACTAAGCGATCGTATTTTCGATCGCTGTATTTAGTGCCGGTGGTGCCCTAGATAGCCAGTTATTTATTTTTAGTTTCGCCGCAGGTTTTTATAGCGCCAGGTACCCCCATATATTATTTTAACCCCCTGATTGCCCCTAGAGTTAACCCTTTCACCAGTGATCACCGTATAAGCGTCACTGGTGACACTGGTTACCCAGTTAGTTATTTAGGTAACCCGTCAGGTTTTTATATAGCGTCGGGTACCCCCATATTTAACCTAATAAAGGTTTTAACCCCCTGATTGCCCCTAGTTAACCCTTTCACCAGTGATCACCATATAAAGCTTACGGGTGACGCTGGTTGGTTAGTTTGCTTTTTATAGCATCAGGGCACCCGCCGTATATAACCCAATAAAGGTTTAACCCCCTGATCGCCCGGCGGGTGAGATCAATTAGGTTTTAGCGCCAGAGAGGGTCTGCGTCGCCCCAGGCAGCGTTAGGTTAGTGCCAGTAACGCTAACACCCACGCGCAAAGCATACACCTCCCTTAGTGGTATAGTATCTGAACAGATCTATACTAGCGTCCCCAGCGGTTTAGGGTTCCCAAAAACACAGTGTTAGCGGGATCAGCCCA
The DNA here is from genome assembly GCA_029206835.1 of Rana muscosa. NCBI lineage: Eukaryota > Metazoa > Chordata > Amphibia > Anura > Ranidae > Rana > Rana muscosa. The sequence continues at coordinate 378,433,688 of CM055123.1, forward strand.
GATACCTGCTAGCACCTGCGTTTAGCCCCTCCGCCCAGCCCAGCCCAGCCCACCCAAGTGCAGTATCGATCGATCGATCACTGTCACTTACCAAACACAAAACTCATAACTGCAGCGTTCGCAGAGACAGGCCTGATCCCTGCGATCGCTAACAGTTTTTTTTGTAGCGTTTGATATATTTGCTGACGACAGTCAGGTGCTTTTTTTCCTGTGAATCTTACTAGTGTACCCCTAAATTTAGAGCCCAAAATGGCAAGTCGAAGGTACACTAGTAAAGAGGCCTACGAGATTCTGAGCATGACAGATAGTGAAGAGGAGGTCACGTATCTGTCAGATTCAGGCTCAGAATATCTTCCCGTAGAAGACAGTGACGTCAGCGGCCCCACGTCAGATAGCTCTGACGATGAAGTTGAGGTCCCTGCTAAGGTCAGGCGTACCCGATCCCGATCTTCTGAGGTTGTTGAGGAGCAAGAACCGCAGGGCTCTCGTATCATAGAGCAGAGGAGTACTAGCGCCGATATTCCTTCTGGTGAATTGGCAAGCACCAGCGGCCTAGTACAGCCTGGGCGTACATCCAGCACTGCAGTATCACGTGGTGACGTGGCGAGTCCCATAAGTGCAGTTCAAGCTGGCGAGGTGGCAAGCACAAGTAGTGTCCCGCTGCCACCAATAAGAAGACAAAGGCAGGCCCGTCGTACCCATAGTGCTCTTCCTGCAGAATTCGCCTATCCTGATTGGGTCCCCACCACTTCTGCAGAACCCGTACTTCCCCCATTCACTGCCCAACCCGGTATTCAGGTGGAAACAGCTGATTTTATGCCAATCGATTATTATTCACTGTTTTTCACGGAAGATCTCTATAGATCTATTGTGGACCAGAGTAATTTATATGCTGGTCAATTCATCGCCGCTAATCCCCAGTTGCCTTCCATTGCCAAAGATTGGAAACCAATTACGGTTTCCGAATTTAAGACCTTTCTGGGCCTTTCCCTCAACATGGGCACACATAAATTCCCGTCATTGCGTGCTTATTGGTCCACGCACCCAATTGACCACATGCCCGTGTTCTCTGCCTCCATGCCCAGGAAACGATACGAGCAGATCTTGCGGTTCATGCACTTCAACGACAATGAACTTTGTCGTCCACGTGGGGACCCTGAATACGGCCGGCTCTACAAAATTCGGCCCCTCATAAACCACTTCAACGAACGTTTTGCAGCCTTGTTTATTCCCGATCAAGCTGTCTGCGTTAATGAGTCCCTGATTAAATTTTCTGGCCGCTTGGCTTTCAAGCAGTACCTTCCCAGCAAGTGTGCCAGATACGGGGTCAAGCTCTATAAGTTCTGTGACAGGGCAACAGGCTATGTATGGAGCTTTATGGTTTATGAGGGAAAAGATAGTCAGGTTGAGCCGGTCAACTGCCCAGATTACATAGGGAGCGCTGGCAAGATAGTGTGGAAATTGGTGTCACCCTTATTCGGAAAGGGGTACCACTTGTATGTGGACAATTATTACACGAGCGTGCCACTGTTTAGTCACTTGTTTGATCATCAGATTGGAGCATGTGGCACCGTGCGAACTAATCGCCGGGGCTTTCCCCAGCGGCTTGTAGATGCCCGTCTTAGGCTGGGGGAGAGAGCCTGCGTAAAGTGTAATAACTTGCTCGCTATGAAGTGGAGGGACAATAAGAACGTTTTCCTTCTTACCTCCCTTCATGCAGACACGACAGTCCAAATTCCTACGGCGACTGGCGTTGTGGAGAAACCCCTCTGTGTCCACGAATATAACAAAAATATGGGAGGGGTGGACCTCAACGACCAGTTGTTGGTGCCGTATCTAATTGACCGTAAGGCGAGACGCTGGTACAAAAAAGTGTCTCTATCCTTATTCCAATTGGCTTTGCTGAACGCTCATGTGCTATACAGAGCTTCAGGCGGGACTTTATCTCTTCTAAAATTCCAGAATGAGATAGTCACAGACCTCCTGTATCCAGGCGGTTCTGCACCTCACCATCCCCTACCAAATGCAGTAAGCCGGCTGCATGAGAGGCATTATACGCATCTCCTCCCGAGTACCCCTACCCAACGAGCCCCCCAAAAAAGATGTCGTGTCTGTAGCAAGCGCGGATTTAGGCGTGACACCCGTCATTATTGTCCACTCTGTCCTGACAAGCCTGGTCTTTGCCTTGGTGAATGTTTTGAACGCTACCACTCAAAAGTGAAGTTTTAGCGTAGGGTACAGCATTTCACAGACTAGGATACACTTACACAGGGTCTCCCAAGATGCCATTACATTTTGAGAGACCCGAACCATTACAGTTGTTAAAGTTACAAAAAAAAAAAGTGTAAAAAAAAATAATAAAAAAACACAAAAAAAAAAAAAAAAAATTGTTGTAGTTTTATTGTTCTCTCTCTCTCTCTCTCTCTCTCTCTATTTTCTCTCTATTGTTCTGCTCTTTTTTACTGTATTCCATTCTGCAATGTTTTATCATGCTTGCTTTTCAGGTATGTAATTTTTTGTTTTCAGGTGCGCCATTCAACTGCAGCGCGGAATTATTTATCTTGACAGCAACAGCGTTTGCTCTCACGATACATAAAGCCGTGACTCCAGTGCTGTAGGAGGTGATTTCACCACCACAGTTAAAAAAAAAGAGCATATATGCCGAAGCATGGGGGCAGCAGGGGCGATTTTGCTCCTAATGCCGCGTACATACGGTTCGAAATTCCGACGGAGACTTGCCCGTGGAAAAGTCCGACCGTGTGTACGCGGCATAACCTTTTATGCCGCGTACATACGGTCGAAATTCCGACGGAGGCTTGCCCGTGGAAAAGTCCGACCGTGTGTACGCGGCATAACTTTTTTGCGGGAGGATGCCCCCATGCTTCGGCATATATGCCCATCATTAGAAGTGGGTGGATGGAGGGAGGTATTCTAATGGTGGGCATACCCACCGATCAATCTCTTTTTTTTCGTTCAGCCAACAGGCTACATGAAAAAAAAGATTACAATAAATGTCCAACAAGGACCAGCAATGTACTGGTATGTTGCTGGATTTGAATGTTTATACCAGAATGATGCCTGGGGGTTTAGGTATCATCTTGGTATCATTCTTTTCAGCCAGTGGCCGGCTTTCATGTAAAAGCAATTCTAGCAGATAATTAGCCTCTAGACTGCTTTTACAAGCAGTGGGAGGGAATGCCCCCCCCCGGATATAAACAGCGCCATTGGGAAATTGGGAAAGCATTTTATCACACCGATCTTGGTGTGGTCAGATGCTTTCAGGGCAGAGGAAAGATCTAGGGTCTAACCCCCCAATTTTTTTCAAAAAAAGGAGTACCTGTCACTACTTATTGCTATCATAGGGGATATTTACATTCCCTGAGATAACAATAAAAATTGTAAAAATAAATAAATATGGAAGTAACAGTTAAAAAATCAAATAAAAAAGCACAATAAATAATAAAAAAAAAAAAAGAGAGGGCTGTCCCCCCCTGCTCTTGCGCAAAGGCGAACGCAAGCGTCGGTCTAGCGTCATATGTAAACAGCAATTGCAGCATGCATGTGAGGTATCACCGCGAAGGTCGGATCGAGGGCAGTAATTTTAGCAGTAGACCTCCTCTGTAAAACATGGTAACCTGTAAAGGCTTTTAAATGCTTTTAAAAATGAATGTAGTTTGTCGCCGCTGCGCGTTTGTGCGCAATTTTAAAGCATGTCGTGTTTGGTATCCATGTACTCGGCCTAAGATCATCTTTTTTATTTCATCAAACATTTGGGCAATATAGTGTTTTTTTAGTGCATTAAAAATAAAAAAAGTGTGTTTTTCCCCCAAAAAATGCGTTTGAAAAATCGCTGCGCAAATACTGTGTGAAAAAAAAAAAATGCAACACCCACTATTTTAATCTGTAGGGCCTTTGCTTTAAAACAATATATAACGTTTGGGGGTTCAACATAATTTTCTTGCAAAAATTTTTTATTTTTCATGTAAACAAAAAGTGTCAGAAAGGGCTTTGTCTTCAAGTGGTTAGAAGAGTGGATGATGTGTGACATAAGCTTCCTAATGTTGTGCATAAAATGCCAGGACAGTTCAAAACGCCCCCAAATGACCCCATTTTGGAAAGTAGACACCTCAAGCTATTTGCTGAGAGGCATGTTGAGCCCATTGAATATTTTTTTTTTTGTCCCAAGTGATTGAATAATGACAAAAAGAAAAAAAATAAAAAAAATAAAAAAAATGTACAAAAAGTTGTCACTAAATGATATATTGCTCAAACATGCCATGGTTATATGTGGAATCACACCCCAAAATACATTTTGTTGCTTCTCCTGAGTACGGGGATACCACATGTGTGAGACATTTTGGGAGCCTAGCCGCGTACAGGACCCCGAAAACCAAGCACCGCCTTCAGGATTTCTATGGGTGTAAATTTTTGATTTCACTCCTCACTGCCTATCACAGTTTCGGAGGCCATGGAATGCCCAGATGGCACAAAACCCCCCCAAATGACCCCATTTTGGAAAGTAGACACCCCAAGCTATTTGCTGAGAGGTATTGTGAGTATTTTGCAGATCTCGCTTTTTGTCACAAAGTTTTGAAAATTGAAAAAAGAAAAAAAAAAAAATATGTCTTTCTTCATTTTCAAAACAAATGAGAGCTGTAAAATACTCACCATGCCTCTCAGCTAATAGCTTGGGGTGTCTACTTTCCAAAATGGGGTCATTTGTGGGGGTTTTGGGCTATCTTGGCATTTTATGGCCTTCAAAACTGTGATAGGTAGTGAGGAGTGAAATCAAAAATTTGCGCCCTTAGAAATCCTGAAGGCGGTGCTTGGTTTTCGGGGGCCCGTACGCGGCTAGGCTCTCAAAAAGTCCCACACATGTGGTATCCCCGTACTCAGGAGAAGCAGCCAAATGTATTTTGGGGTGCAATTCAGCAAATAACCATGGCATGTTTGAGCAATATATCATTTAGTGACAACTTTTTGTACATTTTTTTTTTTTTTGTCATTATTCAATCACTTGGGACAAAAAAAAAAATATTCAATGGGCTCAACATGCCTCTCAGCAATTTCCTTGGGGTGTCTACTTTCCAAAATTGGGTCATTTGGGGGGGGTTTTGTACTGCCCTGCCATTTTAGCACCTTAAGAAATGAGATAGGCAGTCATAAATTTAAAGCTGTGTAAATTCCAGAAAATGTACCCTAGTTTGTAAACGCTATAACTTTTGCGCAAACCAATAAATATACGCTTATTGACATTTTTTTTACTAAAGACATGTGGCTGAATACATTTTGGCCTAAATGTATGACTAAAATTGAGTTTATTCGATTTTTCTTATAACAAAAAGTAGAAAATATCATTTTTTTTCAAAATTTTCGGTCTTTTTCCATTTATATCGCAAAAAATAAAAATCGCAGAGGCAATCAAATACCATTAAAAGAAAGCTCTATTTGTGGGAAGAAAAGGACGCAAATTTCGTTTGGGTACAACATTGCATGTACGCACAATTTACAGTTAAAGCAGCGCAGTGCAAAATTCTGAAATCACCTCTGGTCCTCTAGCTACCAAATGGTCCGGGGCTTAAGTGGTTAAGGCAGATCTTTTTGCTGCAAAGGGTGTAGTGGACACTCTACCAATTACACAATTTCCATGGGGACTACTCTGCTAGGTCCTAGATATGTGACAGGACATGGCGATGTAATACACATGATATGAAGATGTCCCAGGCTATACCACTACTGGAATGATGTGTTCCAATCCTTTAACCAGACAATGGGATCTTGGGTATGCTAGAACCAATAGATGAGGACCCCTGAGTAGAGTTGACATAACCAGAACTTCATACTTGGCCAGGAACACAATAATGCAATACTGGCTCTCTCCCAACCCAACTACTTCAATATATACAGAGAGAAAGATAATAGCACCCCACACCTTGAAAAGCTGACATGCCGGTGTATTATTAATTATTACAGGCATTTGTATAGCGCTGATAATTTAGGCAGCACTTTACATACTGTACATTCGCATAGGTCCCTATTCTCAAGAAGCTTAAAAGGTCCCCATCTTACATGCTTACACACACATCACGGCCAGTTTGGACAGGAGACAATATCTAACCAGCATGTCTTTGAAGTGTGGGAGGAAACCAGATTACCCAGAGGAAACGTGCAAATTGCATGCAGATTGTGTCCTGGTAACTCCCAAACATTTGAGTCTTGCACCCCCTAGCTTGGTTTGTACAGACTCCTTCCTCTTCAAAAACATGGATATTCATTTTTATTTATTTTTTTATTGATTGTACATACCTCATTCTAAACCGTTGTGAAATAACAGAACACACATCGTGAAATGTTTTGGACACCACTATTTTATGGAACACTAGAGCATTCATGCTGTATGGGTAGGAATGTATACGATTGCTGATAAAATGTCTTAAAAAAGGCCCCAATAAGCCTTCTCCTTTGCAGGCCAATCTATACTTCCATAAGCATCCTACAAGCTTTAGGGCTATTTTAGCTTGGAGAACAGAGACTCCTGCCTCCCCCACTGGGCACATACTGTCTCCCCATTACTGTCTACTGACAGAGGAGGGGGGAGAAGAAGAGATTGTTGTAGTGATTGAACTAGGAGAATCTGGGACTCATCTCTGGATTTATTGTTTATTACTCACCTGTGTTGATCTCTGGAAGAACTTCCTCCTCTTTACATTGTTTGCTTTTCATACACTCCTCATTGTCGCCCGCATCTTCTGTTTTAACGACAATCAGGTTGTCACCCTAAAATGCAAGGAGTTTTCAAAGATACTCTGAAAAGCACACCCAAGACAAAATTGGAAATCTATACAGAGGATATAGGCTATTAATAGGCTAGGCGATATCACCCCAGAAGATCAGTTTTTTTTATTCAGGGAAGAGGTGGTACAGTCCATTACTCAAAGTGATTGTTAACTCACTCTGATAAATTCATATATACCTCTTTGTCTCCTAATGATAGGTGCTCCTGGCTCTGTGTTTTATAAAAAAAACAAAAAAACAAACAAACGTGGACATCAGTCGGGACAAGAGGAGGAGAGAGAGAGCCGGCCAGTCACGTGAGCGCCGACCGGTGCTCTGAAATCAGGTAAAGCCGGCATTTTTTTTATAAAACACAGAGAAAGGAGCATCTATCATTAGGAGACAAAGAGGATAATATAAGAAGTTACGTGTTATTTCAGCATCAGGAGGGGAGGGGCACTTGACACAGAGCAGACGGGCAGGGAGGGGAGAGGGGAGAGAGGACAGGAGTGCTGCGGATGACAGAGGCATGTAAACTGACCACGGTGTCAGGGCTCAGCAGCCATGATAAACTGTGGTCAGTTTACAGAGGGGAGGCCATAAACTGGCAGGATCAGCCAGGTATTTCAGGTGTTACAGGGGGCCAAATTACACAGCACAAGCACTGTGCTGTATAACATGCTTTAAAGCAGGCATGTCCAAAGTCCGGCCCGCGGGCCAATCACGGCCCGTGTTCCGGTTTCGGACGGCCCGCCTGGTGATCTTGACATATATATCTTTTGTGGCCCCCAACGAATCCCCGAGCGCGGGGGGGCCACAAAAGATAGTATGCTGTATGTTGGCTGCATTGGAGGGGACGGGACGAGTGCCGTGCATACAGGAGAGTATTTCCTGTTTACACTGTGTCCTGTGTAAAAGGAAGTCCCGTCTCCTGTGCTCCCATTGGACAACTGTTCTGTCCATCACAGGAGGCGGGACTTGCAATTAAAGAGGCCCGTCGAGAAAACAGGAGTTTCTCCCGTTTGTCTGTTGGCGCTCATCCCGCCCCTTCCCTCCCTGTCTCCTCTGCAGGCTGCACTGACGATAATGGTGAGTCTGCATTCATGGCAATGTGGTGGGTGCTGCATTTATGGCAATGTGGTGGGTGCTGCATTTATGGCAATGTGGTGGGTGCTGCATTTATGGGCAATGTGGTGGGTGCTGCATTTATGGGCAATGTGGTGGGTGCTGCATTTATGGGCAATGTGGTGGGTGCTGCATTTATGGGCAATGTGGTGGGTGCTGCATTTATGGGCAATGTGGAGGGTGCTGCATTTATGGGCACTGACCCTTATTTTGCTTCACAGTTATTTATTTAAAATGTAAGATTTTTTTTCCTGAAACTTCCTTTTTTAAAGTAAAGGTGCGTGTTATAAGCCGATAAATACGGTATATCCAAATAACACGCCCAAGCTCATCTCTTCATCATACACAGCCACAAAGGCAAGAGAATTCTTGTTGGGCAGTGTATTAGTGCTCGGAGGAACACACTTAGACCGAATTTTAATGGTTTAAAGAATGTCAGGCAAAATGGTCGGCCCTCAAGCATGTTCACTTCATCAAATCTGGCCCTCTTTGAAAAAAGTTTGGACACCCCTGCTTTAAAGGTACAGAATCTTATTTTTTTTTTCTTTTAGGGTAACAAACACTTTAACTGTCTAAGAAGCTTCTTAGTGACCAACAGCCAGATGTCCTTGGAACACTATCTGCTGAGCTATGTGAAATAGCAGGTCAAATAGTCCCAGCCCTGCCCACTTTAAGACTTTAAGATCCTTGTTATCTCTCAGGAGGGTCATGTGGATTCATGGCGATCCGAGCAGAAGTGAGAGCTGTCAAAAAAGTTGATTGGACAGCGCTTCACAGTACAGATGGACAATGATCCAAAACACACTGCAAAAGCAACCCAGGACCTTTTGAAGGAAAAGAAGTGGAATATTCTGCAATGGCCAAATCAAATCTGAGCATGAATTTCAGTTGCTGAAGGCAAAAATAAAGGCAGAAAGACCCACAAACAAAGAACAACTGAAGACAGCTGCAGTTAGAGCCTGGCAAAGCATCGGAAAGGAGGAAACCCAGTCTTTGGTAATGTCCATGGGTTCCAGACTTCAGGCAGTCATTGCCAGTAAAGGATTCTCTACAAAATATGAAAAATTAACATTTTATTTATTATTATATTAATACATTTGAGACCCTGAAAATGGGGGGACTGTGTATAAAAAATGGTTGCAGTTCCTAAAATTTGTACTTGATATTTATGTTTAAAACCTTAAATTAAAGCTGAAAGTCTGCACTTCAAATTCATTTGGATTGTTTTGTTTTAATTTTATTCTGGTGGTATACAGGAGGACCTTACTGTATATATATATATATATGGGTTTTCTGAATTATATCAGCATCATTTACTCTTTCGTTGTTCTCCTCCTTTTTCTAAGGTCTTCTTCACCTACACCTCGTATCTTCTCCTCTCCTCTTTCCCCCACTGACCTTGTACCCCAACTATTCTGTATCTCAGGGTTTCCCAACCAGGGTTCCATGGGTCCCTAGGGTTCCTCCAGTGGTTGCTAGAGGTTCCTTGAGCAATGAGCAGTTTCTGTCTCTCAGATAAGTTCCCACTAACACCATTGATCTATTTAGCTATCTGTAAGGGGGAATTCATCCCAATGACCACAAGTGTAAGGAGCGTTCTTCCCACTGACCATCACACTAATGTACAATGACTTGTAGATAATGTCATTTTTGGCAGGGGTTCCCCGAGACCAGAAAGTTTTTTCAAGGGTTCTGTGTTGAGAAAGGCTGCTTTATCTACAACTCCTCCTTTTGTCAGTTGATTGCTTCCAATAACATCTCTTTGCTGTCGACACCCAAATCTGCTCCTCAGCTTTCCCCATTAGTCTCCATGCGCATCACTAATTTACTAGCTGACATATCCGTATGGAAGTCACACCAGTTATTCAATCTTTCCAAAACCAAGCTCATAATATTTCCTTCCCCCTGCCCCCTTCCCCAACTTTTCTATCAAGACCTATAGTACAACTATACTTCCCTCCCCGCATGCCAGGGTGCTAGGTATAATCCTGGACTCTGACCCGCCCTATCAGCTTCACATCCAATCACTGTCCAAATCTTGCCGCCTTCACCTCAAGAACATTTCCATAATATGCCCCTTCTTAACCAAGGACAACACAAACCTACTAATTTGCTCCTTCGTTATCTCTTGCATCAACTATTGCAACTCCCTTCCTGTTGGCCTACCTCTACACAGGCTATGCAACCTTCAGTCTATCATAAATGCTGCTGCTAGAGTCATCCACCTTACCAACCGCTCCATGTCCACCACCCCGCCTCTGCTGATCCCTCCATCGGCTTCTGATCACCCAACAAATAAAATTCAAAATACTAACGACAACAAAGTCACCCACAAGTCTGCCCCCATCTCCTTCGCCGACCTTTTCTCAAAATATCGCCTGAATCATACTTTCCACTCCTCCTAAGACCCCCTTCCCTCTAGCTCCTTCTCCAGAGCCTCTCCCATCCTCTGGAAAACTCCCTACCCCAATTTCTCTCTGCCTATCTCCTACTCTGTTTGCGATCTTTGAAAACACATCTCTTCAGGGAAGCCTATCCCACCTCTAACAACAGATTTTTGTACTTTCTCCATTAGCTCATCCCTCACATTTATTACATTTTTGTATATCTTACTTATTACATTTTTGTATAACGTATCCTTAGGTTTGGTTGAAAGAAGTATAATTTTAAGTACCTGATCATCCTGGAGGATCTCATGGGGTTTATCCATGGCGTCTCGGGAATACAGAGGACGGGGACATCTCTCTGGATTTCTATTACTGGATCCATCTGTAGGAAACACACACTGACTGAATACATTGTTTCTATGTCTTTATATCAGAGGATGTGTGTATCTAGGGGGATCCTCAATACTCTTCTCTCCTTTACAAGAAATGAAAGTCTCCTCTTACCCGGTGATGTGAGGGGCGGCCAGTTCTCCATCATGACGTCCTTGTATAGATCCTTGTGTCCTTCTATATACTCCCACTCCTCCATGGAGAAATAGACCGTGACATCCTGACACCTTATAGGAACCTGACACACACAATGATACAGTCACCATCCAGACACATCCCTTGTCTGTTACTGAATAATGTCCCAGAATTCCGGGCACCGCTCACCTCTACCATCAGCAGATCAACGATCTTTTGGGTGACTTCTAGAATCTAGAGTCATTTTTCTCAGATGTCAGGGAGGAAGTCTGAAGCACTGTGATGGTCACATGGTCACCAGATTTCACAGGAGGAAAACTCTGTATAAGAAAACAATTGTGTTATATGACCCTCCCAGAATCCTCCTCACCTCTCCAGTTAGATCTATGTTTTATTCATAGAGGCAAGAGTGATGTCTTGTGCTCTCCCCGAATTCTTCTCACCTCTCCGTTCAGCTCTGTGTTTTATTAACCACTTATAGCAAAATGACGGCCAGGCAGTGGTTCAGTTATCCTGATTGGGCGTCATATGATGTCCAGCAGGATAACAGCCGCCGCGCGCCCGTAGGGGCGTGCATCACGGCGATCGGTGGTGCGGTGTGTCAGTCTGACACACCGCTACACCGATCTCGGTAAAGAGCCTCTGACGGAGACTCTTTACCACGTGATCAGCCATGTCCAATCACGGCTGATCACGATGTAAACAGGAAGAGCCGTTGATCGGCTTTTCCTCACTCGCGTCTGACAGACGCAAGTAGAGGAGAGCCGATCAGCGGCTCTCCTGACAGGGGGGGGTCTGTACTGATTGTTTATCAGCGCAGCCCCCCTCAGATGCCCGCCCAGGACCACCAGGATGCCCCCAGGACCACCAGGGATAGCCACCACACTGGACCACCAGGTATGCCACCCTAGACCACCAGGGAAATGTCAATCAGTGCCCAGGCAGCTGCCAATCAGTGCCTATCCTCAATGCCTGCCAGTGCCATCAGTGATGCCTATCAGTGCCATCTATCAGTGCCACGTATTAGTGCCCAGCAGTGCCGCCTATCAGTGCCCAGCAGTGCCGCCTATCAGTGCCACCCATAAGTACCCATCAGTGCAGCCTTTCAGTGCCGCCTATCAATGCCCATCAGTGCTGCATATCAGTGCCACCCATCAGTGCCGCCTACCAGTGCCCCTCAGTTCCGCCTCATCAGTGCCCATCAGTGAAGGAGAAAACTTACTTATTTACCAAATTTTATAACTGAAACAAAAGAAAAACTTTTTTTTTTCAAAATTTTCTGTCATTTTTTATTTGTTTAGCAAAAAATAAAAACCGCAGAGGTGATCAAATACCACCAAAAGAAAGCTCTATTTGTGGGAACAAAATGATACTATTTGGATACAGTGTAGCATGACCGGGCAATTGTCATTTAAAAAGCGACAGCGCTGAAAGCTGAAAATTGGGTTGGGCAGGAAGGGGGTGTAAGTGCCTGGTATTGAAGTGGTTAATAGAGATAAGAGTGATGTCATGTGACCCTCCCATAATCCTCCTCACCTCTCCGGTTAGCAGGTAGATGATCTCCAGTGTGAGATTTAATATCTTCTCAGTCATGTGACTCCTGTCCTGGTCCAATGAGCCTTGCTCCTTTTGGAAGGAACCTATCATGATGGAACCTGTGCAAAGAAGAAGAAAATGATCTTTAATATAAAGATTATATGAACTCAGTAACAATTCTAGTGTGAACGGGCCCTAAAGGCAGTAAATATATATATAAATGAAAATACAATATAATCACTTGCCAACCAGCAGTTTAACTATTACTGCTGCCCATCGCTTCACGGCCTTTGGGCTAAAATCAAGTGTACCAGTTACGAGTGGAGGCGCTGTGCTATTGTCCCGACCATAGGGTGAGCTTGGGGTGGCGGTGGCTCTGCAAATTCACTGGTGTCATGGTAGCCTGGAAGGTTAGTATCTGTAGGAACTGAAACCAGGGCGCATGAACTTGGAGGCTGGGAGTAGGTTCTCCCCGAGAAAGCCGGAAGGGTTACTCTTGGTAAGGGTGGGGCTGCACTGGTCTGGCCAAAGGCTAAGCTCTGAAAGAAACCCGTGGTGTATGTGCCCCTGGAGTGGCAGTCCAGGGGTGCCGTAACTCTGACTGTGTTGGGTACACTTTGAGTTTTATTGGCACCAAGGTCACTGCACTACACACACTTTTTTCACACCTGCCTCCTGGGCTTTTGGCTAGGACCAGAGGAATGTTTTATTCCTGACCAGAAGGCTGGCCATTGTATTGCACTAAGGCACTTTATGCACTTTCTCCACTATCCTTCCCCTCACTTTTATGTTTGTTTGTTGTTTGTTTGTTTTTTGTTTTTTTTGCACTGTACACGTTTTTTCATGTTTGATTAGTACGGAGTAGGTCCTCGGGCCTGCCCTTAAAGTCTTGGAAGGGGGTTGACATGGCCTTTTGGCTTAGTTCGCCCTCTCTCATGGGGTCTCTCTTTGGGGGAGCCCCACCCAGTACTTGAGCTGGTCTGTTTCGGCAGACCTCCCAGAGAACAAGGTCCGCCTGGTTTCGGCCAGGTGGACCAGTAAAGTACCCCAGTCCCCATCAGGAGCCTTGCGCCCCGGGGGATCAGTGCTAGGGTCCTTTCTCTTTGAAGGAGGACCAGGTGTACCCCCTGTGCACGTTTTGTGTTTCACTTTTTTTTTTTTGCACCGGGTGGAGTGTGGTTTTAAGAAAATAAAGAAATGACTGCTGCCCATCGGCTTTGTTGTTCTGAGATTACAGACAAGCACGCACGCCCCGTTGTCACATCCCCCAAAAGTGAAGGACTACAAGTCCCAGCATGAACCCCTGATATCTAAGGATGTAACCCCCATAGATTTCACGGGTTCATGCTGGGACCTGTACTTCTTCACTAGTTGGGCGGTGGGGGGTGTCATATCTTCAGCTCTGAGAGTTTCATGCTGGGACCTGTAGTCCTTCACCTTTGGGGGGTCACATCCCCCAAAAGTGAAGGACTACAAGTTCCAGTGTCACTATTCTCCCTGAAATGGAGGTTTTGAAATTTGAAAGAATTCTCTATTCCCGCCTAAATTCTGTTACCATCTGGAGTGATGTCTTGCCGTCTAGCCACACCTTTCTATTTCCAGTAGCGAATCGGGGGCCACACCTCTGGAGTCTCCGTCTGTTTCAGGAAGCCTCGTGGGAAAAGAGGGCTCGGCTGTGCTGCATCGACACACCGGGGCGGGCGGGCAGCACCAAAGCCTGGCGGGCCAGGGATGAGAGTGACGGGCTGTGAGGTGTCATACAGCAGGGACGGTGGCTCTGCTATGGCTGGAGAGAAGGTGTGAGTGGAGGGCGTGTCCTGGGTGGGGCTGTGCGGCTGCTCGGTGTCACTTACATGTATTGTGTAGGGAAATAATAGTTCCACTGCGGGCTGAGACACACCGAGCGGCCCCTCAGCCTCATCTCCAGTGACAGCTCGGATCCCCACTGTATCCCGGGACACTGTATTGTCCTGGAATGAACCTGGGACAGACCTGCAAAATGCGGGACTGTCCCGGGAAATCCGGGACATGTGGTCACCCTACAGTAACTTCCCGCCATGTACGACCAATCACAAGGAACTGCTGTGGTCATGTGGGGGGCAGGGAGAAAGTCCTCAGCGCTGCGTAAGCTCTGACTAGACGGACGACTCCTTCTCTTCATTCCCACACACACAGATAGAAAACTACAAAGAAGAAAATTAATGAAAATGTCTCTCAGACCAACATTTCAGAATTCTGCGGATGCTGGCGACTTAAGTATCAAATGGCGCTGTGAGCAGGATGGGAAGTGAGAGCAGCGTGCCGCTTAGGCAACCAGCAAAAATCAACAAGAGACTTACCTTCCACTTTAAATAGAGAGTGTGGCAAGGATCACCCAACTCCAGCCTGCAGGTAAAGTAAAGTTCATGATAATAATAGTATTAAGATTTAGAACTATTATAATTTATGACAGGGCCACTTTAAAAATGGCCCCTCAGGGACAGCAGGACACACCGCACCCCCACTGACCAATCATAACAATGCACAGCTCACACATTACCTCCAACCTGTGCAGCTCCAACACCCCAGAAGGGCTCTTCGCCTTCTTGCTTTGTGGGCCACGACAAAATGGCGGCCTCCTATTCAAAGGACAGCACCGCGAAATATACATTATTTCCAATCTATCTTAAGTCTTCCTGTTACACCACAGCGCTGGGTGACGACTGTTGTTCTAGAAGATGATTTTTTTTTTTCTTTACCTCAGGTGTCACATTCGGCTCCCCATCACAGATTGCTCCGGAAGTGACGTTCCGTCGTCGCCATCTTGCTACACCCCACACTCCTGCACAGTAATGATAGAGTGAGAAGGGGGCAAGCGGACATCTTGTTACACCCACTGGAGTTTTAGATTTCAGTTATTTTCAACACAAAACGGAGCTTATATGCTTAAATACAGTATTTGTAAATCCGAAGGACTGTTTAGATGTTAAATTTTAAAAGCAGCAGCAAACATGCTGACCTTTTCACATTTAAACAGTCCGTACGATTTCCAAATACTGTATTTAAGCATATAAGCTCTGTTTTGTGTTGAAAATAACTGTGAAATCTAAAACTCCGGTGGGTGTAACAAGATGTCCGCTTGCCCCCTTCTCACTCTATCATTACTGTGCAGGAGTGTGGGGTGTAGCAAGATGGCGACGACGAAACGTCACTTCCGGAGCAATCTGTGATGGGGAGCTGAATGTAACAAGACACCTGTTCTTTCTATAAAAGGAGGTCGTTGGTAAATTCGTGCTACAAGAAAATGGCCGCCGCTCAGCGTTCGGCTTCCGTTAGTGCAACCGACTGCAAACCCGGAGAGAGAGAACTTTTGCTCAGGAAAGGAGTTTTCGCCCACCGTTCTGATGTAAAAAAATAAATAAATTAAATATCAAAAATAACTATTTTGTGAAGTTGTCCTCTGCACAGGGGGCCGCCATTTTGTCGTGGCCCCTAAAGCAGTGGTTGCTCTTGGCGCTGGGGTGTTGGAGCTGCACAGGTTGAAGGTAATGTGTGAGCTCTGCATTGTTATGATTGGCCAGGAGGTGCTGTGTGTACCTGGAGTGTGTGTTGTGGACAGTGGTGCTCCACTTATACTGGAGGTTTAGGGTCCATCTTTAAAGTGGACCTATCATAGGTAGTCCTGGATCTTGGTACTATTGTTATCAGGACTTTTTTTTTTTTAATGTCTAGGCTGCGATTGGGTGAGGCTGACCATGCTGGGGTCAGGGGCCCTTGTTGGGTGTTTTGTGGCTCCTGGGATCCAACCTGACTTCCTGTCCTTTGTGAAAGTGCTGTACACAGGAGGTATAACTCTCCAGCAAAAATAACTCTCCGCCTAAGTCTGAAACATTGTGTTTAGGTCATGCATGTGGCCAGGGTCCTTATTATTGGGCCCGCTCTGGTGCTGTGCTCAGGGCGCACGTGTACAATGTAGCCGGGGTCCCTATCATTGTGTAAGCTTCAGTGCCATGCTTAGGGAGCATGTGCAGTGCGGCTGGGGTCCTTAGCATTACTATCCTGCTCAGGGCACACATGCTCCATTGTGGCCCAGGTCCTTAGCACCCAAGCACACACATGAGCATTGTGGCCCAGGTCCTTAGCACTGGGTGTTCCCGGGTGCTGTGCTCAGGGCACGCATGCCCATTGTGGCCCATGTCCTTAGCACTGGATGTGCTCGGGTTCTGTGCTCAGGGCACGCATGCCTATTGTGGCCCAGGTCCTTGGCACTAGGTGTTCTTGGGTGCTGTGCTCAGGGCACACATGCCCATTGTGGCCCAGGTCTTTAGCACTGGGTGTGCTCGGGTGCTGTACTCAGGGCATGCATGCCCATTGTGGCCCAGGTCCTTTAGCACTGGGTGTGCTTGGGTGCTCTGCTCAGGGCACGCATGCCCATTGTGGCCCAGGTCCTTAGCACTGGGGGTGCTCTGCTCAGGGCAAGCATGCCTATTGTGGCCCAGGTCCTTGGCACTGGGTGTGCTCGGGTTCTCTGCTCAGGGCAAGCATGCTCATTGTGGCCCAGGTCCTTAGCACCCAAGCATACGCATGAGCATTGTGGCCCAGGTCCTTGGCACTGGGTGTGCTCGGGTGCTGTGCTCAGGGCACGCATGCCCATTGTGGCCCAGGTCCTTAGCACTGGGTGTTCTCGGGTGCTGTGCTCAGGGCACGCATGCCCATTGTGACCCAGGTCTTTGGCACTGGGTGTTCTCGGGTTCTGTGCTCAGGGCACGCATGCCCATTGTGACCCAGGTCCTTGGCACTGGGTGTTCTCGGGTGCTGTGCTCAGGGCACGCATGCCCATTGTGACCCAGGTCCTTGGCACTGGGTGTTCCCGGGTGCTGTGCTCAGGGCACGCATGCCCATTGTGACCCAGGTCCTTGGCACTGGGTGTTCCCGGGTGCTGTGCTCAGGGCAGGCACGCCCATTGTGGCCCAGGTCCTTAGCACTGGGTGTGCTCAGGTGCTGTGCTCAGGGCACGCATGCCCATTGTGGCCCAGGTCCTTAGCACCCAAGCACACACATGAGCATTGTGACCCAGGCCTTTAGTGATGTGTTTGTGCTTGTGTACTGTGCTTACTGTAAGGCATGCATGCGCAGTATGGCCCAGTTCCATAGTAATGTGCTTGCTTGGGTTCCATGCTTAGAGCACGCATGCACAGAGTGGGAGGGGTCCTTATTGTAGCTGCTCGGTACTGTGCTTAGGGCAATGTTCAGGCTTCTTCAGACTATTCCTTCCATCTCCAGATCTGTACCTTTTGGGACTGGAGACAGTAAACAATGGACAACAAAAAGGGTGGTGTCACACTTGTGCTCCATTCAGCAGTACGGATCCCTCTGCCATGATGTTAGATGGGATCTGTAGTCTTTTATTATTAGATCAGTTTGAATGGATGACGGGGCTGTACAGGATGAGCCATATACAACCACACTGAATTTTGGGTGTAACATGAAACTTGGACAGGAAGGTGGACTTGGCCTTTTATGCCGGGCAAAACACAAGTCCACCATTAAGCTCAACTCCGGAAATGAGAGAAAATCTACCTGTGCAGTGGCTCCCCCCAGCTCATTCAGTCTGGGGGGGGTGCAAGGATAAGGTGTAATACTTTTTCATCATTCTAGAAGGGTCCCTCCAGAGCTGTAACTGGAGCCTTTTCTTTAGAGTGCTCTCGACCACAGTTGCATGTACAGTATAGAATTTATAGCCCTGCAATGTGCGCGATATCCCAGAGGGAGCACCACTGGAGTGAGAGGAGGAGTGTGCTTGAGCCAGCTGGTGCAGGGATAAATGACACAGCCTCTCATCTCCCTCCTAGATCGGGGATCTACAAACGTTTCAGTATAAGGGCCACATTGTATGTTTTACAAATATGCATGGGCCAAAAAAATCCCCATCAGAGTCCCTGTTACACCAGGGTTCCCATTAGAGTCCCTCCTTACAGGGTCCAGGTCTGAGTTGGAGTGCCATACCATTGGCAGCCTCTGCTGACCTCAATCTCCAAGGGTTTACAATTGACCCTAGCTGAGGGCCAGATGTGGCCCTCAGGCCATAGTTTGGAGACCTCTGCTCTAGATCTAACAAGCATTTAACCCTTGCAATGCTGGTGCAACCCCTCAGATTCTGCTTATTTCCCAGAGTTGGGCTTAAATGTATATACAGACATTAGAGAATGTTTGTTTCCAGGCCCCTCCATAACTGCTGCTGCCTCTTCCAGGTGGAGCCTGCTTAGGTTGTAACCTGCAAAGCCCCTTCCACACGAGGCGGATCCATTTCAGCGGAGTCCACCAGCTCAGCTGAGCCGGTGGATGACAGGTCCGTATCTGCTCACTGAGCGGGGACGGACCTGTCAGAACCCCGCTGATTTCTATAGGGAGATTGCATGAAAACGGACAGCATGTCTGTTTTCATCAGATCCCATCCGATCCGCCAAAATGGATGGCAGACACATCGCCATACGTCTGTCTTGATCTGATGGCAGACGGGTGTCAACGGACACATCTCCACTGACATCCGCCTGCCCATAGAAGTTAAAGGAACACTAAAGGCACAAGTTTGTTATTTAAAAAAAATAAAAATGTTATACTTACCTCCGCTGTGCAGCTCGTTTTGCACAGAGTGGGCCTGAACCTGGTCTTCTGGGGTCCCTCGGCGGCTGTATCTGCTCCTCCCCGCAAGAACTTTCCTCCTTCATGGGAGCTCACATGGTGGAAAGTTCTTGCGGGCACGCTCCCGTGATACAGCCGGCGGCCATAACCGCTCACTGTATCACTCAGCCCCGCCCCCCGTCATTGGATCTGATTGACAGCAGCGCGAGCCAATGGCTGCGCTGCTTTCAATCAACCAATGAATGAGCCGAGAAGCCTGGCTGAGAAGAAAGCGCGTTCACGGCGCAGGACTTTCGAGGGGTCAGGTAAGTAAATGGGGGGGTCTGGGGGGGCCACTAATCCGCAGATGTTTTTTCACCTTAATGCATAGAATGCATTAAGGTGAAAAAACTTTTACCTTTACAACCCCTTTAATGGATGGCCCGCTCTGATCCACCTGAAAAATGGACAGGCGGATCTGCCTAATCTCATTGCAAGAGCGCCAAAGGTTCCCCTATTGTCCAGCTTTCATAACCAGCTAAGGGAACCCTTTTACAGTCGGTTTCAAACATTTAGATTCAGATAAAAACAGAAGTCTCAGTTGCTCAGGATTGCAAGTATGTGTTGTGGTCACAAGGCACGCATGTAGATTGCAGTCCTAGTTTAATCTGTTGACGTTGTAGAGAATGCTCTCAGTTACCAAGTCCATATAATCTTTGCATCAAAGTTCATTTTACTCCTCCTCTGCACAGGTATCATCATGAATAGTCCCTTCCAAAAGGAGCAAAGCTCATTGGACAAGGGCAGGGGTCACATGACTGAGAAGATATTAGACCTCACACTGGAGATCATCTACCTGCTGACTGGAGAGGTGAGGGGGATTCTGCGAGGTCACATGACATCACTCTTAGCTCTATTAATAAAACACAGACCTGCCCGGAGAGGTGAGGGGGATTCTGGGAGGTCACATGACACACAGACCTGAGAGAGGTGTATTGTATTAACATGGAATAATGTGAAGTTATCTTTTTCAAAGGACTATATATTGGTAAAAACATTTGGTGAGCTTGTGACACCCAGCAACCGCCCCCGTGTGGTAGAAGGATGGAGCCGGATTCACAGCCCCATCACAGTGTCTGCACTGCCCTCCCTGACACCTGAGAGGAACAATGACAATAAGATTCTAGAAGTCACCCAAAAGATCATTGATCTGCTGACAGGAGAGGTGAGGGGTGCCGGGAATTCTGGGACATTATCCAGTAACAGACAAGGGATGTATGTGGTTGGTGACTGTATTATTGTGTGTGTCAGGTTCCTATAAGGTGTCAGGATGTCACTGTCTATTTCTCCATGGAGGAGTGGGAGTATATAGAAGGACACAAGGATCTCTACAAGGACGCCATGACGGAGAACCGGCCGCCCCTCATATCACCGGGTAAGAGAAGACTTTCATTTATTGTAAAGGAGAGAAGAGTATTGAGGATCCCCCTAGATACACACATCCTCTTATATAAAGACATAGAAACAATGTATTCAGTCAGTGTGTGTTTCCTACAGATGGATCCAGTAACAGAAATCCCCCAGAGAGATGTCCCCGTCCTCTGTATTCCCGGGACTCCACACAGGAACATCAGGAGATCCCTCAGGAGGATCACAGCATCACACAGGTTTATAAGGTAGGCCAAATCAACATAATACCAAATGTGACCTGTATACAGTGTACTGATATTCTCCTGCATAATTTTAAATAATACCTAAAAAGGCATCACCCATATTGATGTGTGCCATATCTAGGATGAGAACCTGTTTATTATTAAAGTTGAAGAAGATGAGAGGGATGATGAGCTGGATAAAGAGGAGGAAATGCCACCAGAGATCAGCACAGGTGAGTAAAAAAACACAAAATCCAGAAGAAAGTGCAAAATTCTCTCTCTCTCCCTCTCCTCTCTCCCTCTCCTCCCTCCCTCTCCTCCCTCTCCTCTCTCTCCTCCCTCTCCTCTCTCTCCTCCCTCTCCTCTCTCTCCTCCCTCCCCCTCTCTCTCTCCTCCCTCCCCCTCTCTCTCTTCCCCCCTCTCTCTCTTCCCCCCTCTCTCTCTCTTCCCCCCTCTCTCTCTCTTCCCCCCTCTCTCTCTCTTCCCCCCTCTCTCTCTCTTCCCCCCTCTCTCTCTCTTCCCCCCTCTCTCTCTCTTCCCCCCTCTCTCTCTCTCTCTTCCCCCCTCTCTCTCTCTCTCTTCCCCCCCCTCTCTCTCTCTCTTCCCCCCCCTCTCTCTCTCTCTTCCCCCCCCTCTCTCTCTCTCTCTTCCCCCCCCCTCTCTCTCTCTCTCTCTTCCCCCCCTCTCTCTCTCTTCCCCCCTCTCTCTCTCTCTTCCCCCCTCTCTCTCTCCCTCCTCTCTCTCTCTCCCCCCTCTCTCTCTCCCCCCTCTCTCTCTCCCCCTCTCTCTCTCCCCTCTCTCTCTCCCCCCCCCTCTCTCTCTCTCTCTCCCCCCCCTCTCTCTCTCTCCCCCCCCCCTCTCTCTCTCTCTCCCCCTCTCTCTCTCTCTCTCTCCCCCTCTCTCTCTCCCTCTCCCCCCCTCTCTCTCTCCCTCTCCCCCCCTCTCTCTCTCTCCCCCTCTCTCTCTCTCTCTCCCTCTCTCTCTCTCTCTCCCCCCTCTCTCTCTCTCCCCCCTCTCTCTCTCTCTCTCCCCCTCTCCCCATCTCTCTCTCCCTCTCTCCCCCTCTCTCTCTCCCCCTCAGTCAAAAAACCGATCGTGTCAAATGAGGTGACGTAAAACACTCAGACGAGCAGAGAAAAATGAAGTTCAATGCTTCTGAGCATGCCTAGGTTTTTTATCCGATGAAGTTCCACACAGACGATCGGATTTTGCTATAGTTTTTTTTACCATCGGAAAAACTTAAAACATGTTCTATTTTTTCACACCGATGGAAAAAAGACCGATGGGGCCCATATACAATCGGTTCGTCCGATCAAAACAGTCCATCGGACTGTTTTCATCGGTAAAACCGATCGTGTGTACACAGCTTAAGAGTTTGGATATGAGTCCAGGCACAAGACAGTTAGTTTTCCCTTTTTTGATGCGACTAGGAGATTCTCTGCCACTGAACCGTTAATCCCAATCCTCTGGTGTTGGATGGATCTAATCCCTTCAGAGAGTTGCTAGGCCCTTCTTTCTCTGTGGACTTTTCACCGGTCCTTCAGAAGGGTCCTCCCCCGGCCTCCTCATCTCAGAACGGGTCCCCATGCCAGGATTTCTCCTTCCAGGACACAGGCCCCAGCTAAAGGTGCTGGGCCCAAGGCTGTTGCTGCAGCCCCAGGGCTAAAGGTGCCTGGGACTGATGCCAGGAGGGCCAGGTACCACGATGGCCCCCCTGGGCTCGTACCGGAACCGACCACCAAAGACAGACCACCTAGCCCAGGCAGCATCTGCCCCTTTTTATATCCTCTCCCGGCGTGGACACAGCAGGCCGACCACGCCCACCGCACAACCGCCGAGAGAGGACATCCAAGGCACAGCACTATACCAGTGGTTCAACCCTGGCCCATTATGGCAGCGCCACCTACAGGCCACAGGGAACTACACACCAGTATACTACCTGCGGTGTAAAATAGAATGCCCTAACAATTAAGGTGGTCTGAGCCCCCCTCTTTCATGCTTTTAGGGAAACTGTGGTTGTTTAGCCAAAAAGAACATGTGTGAGGTCAGATACTGATGTTCGGCATACCAATTCATCCTAAAAGTGTTCAGTGGTATTGAGGTCTGGCTTTTGTGCAAGACCTTGAGGTCCTCCACACCATACTGGTAGAGCTGCACAATTAATCGTTAAAATCGTGATCTCGATTCAACCCCCCCCCCCCCTCACAATCTCTATTGCAGAGTTTCCAGATTCTTTCATGTAACAAGTGTAGAGACTTCTCTGCTCACTCTGGCAGTCTGCCAAGTTTTTAACAACATTGTCTGTGCTAGTTGATAACTAGAAATATTGTAACTCTTCCTTCTTAGATCAAAGGGATAAAACTTCTGTGTGTAAATGCTTTAAGTTTAACCACTTAAAGTCTAAACCTTTTAGTGACACTTGTTTCTTACAAAGATAAAATCAGAATTTTTTTGCTAGAAAATTACTTGGAACCTCCAAACATTATATATATATATATATATATATATATATATATATATATATATATATATATTTAGCAGAGACCCTAGGGAATAAAATGGCGATTGTTTCAATATTTTATGTCGCACTGTATTTGCATAGCGGTCTTTCAAATGCAATCTTTTTGGGGAAAAAATACACTTCAATGAATAAAAAAAAAAAAAATGAAACAGTAAAGTTAGCCCAATGTTTAATGTGAAACATGATGTCACGCCGTGAGAATTGTGATCTATCTTCTAAGCAAAAAAATTGCGATTTTCATTTTAGCCAGAATCGTGCAGCTCTACATACTGGTCAAACCATGTCTTTATACACGGGGACACAGAAAAGGACCTTCCCCAAACTGTTGCCGCAAGGCTTGAAGCACACAATGGCCATACAAAGACAATATAGTGTACCTAATCTATATCATTTCTATGTCTTTTATTCTCTCCAGATGGTCACAAGCTCAGGAATAAATACTCAGTTTTCTCTCCAGAGGGTGACGTAGATGAGGACGTCACCGCTGAAGAAAACCAAATAGCCCTGCCCCACCTTCACCCAATTCACCACGGGCCTGATTTGTCTTGCAATTCTGACGCCTATAACTCAGCTCTCATAGGAGGCGCAAGCTTAATTTCGCAGCAAAGAACTTACAATGGGAAGAAGCGGTACTCGTGTTTGGAGTGTGGGAAGTGCTTTGCGCAAAAATCAGGCCTCTGCCGGCATGAACGGAACCACAGGGGCAATTATGACTACACCTGCTCGCACTGTGGGAAGAGCTTTACGCAAAAAGCCTATCTGGTGGTCCACGAGCGGATTCACACCAACGAGAAGCCGTTTTCCTGCTCTGTGTGTGGAAAATGCTTCAACCAGAAACCCAACCTCTTGATCCACGAGCGGATCCACTCGGATGTTAGGCCGTATACTTGCTCCGCCTGTGGCAAATGCTTTAAATACAAGTCCAGCTTTACCCTGCATGAGAGGCTTCACACCGGGGACAAGCCCCATTCCTGCCCCATCTGCAGTAAGTGTTTCTCCAAGAAGTCATCCCTTGTCTCGCACGAGAGGCGCCACATAGGCCAGAAGCCTTTACTTTGACATAGATGGCGTTGCTTTCTTTCGAAAGATGGCCCCTTCCAAAAGCAGCCTGTCGTTTCCACGTGGCTGATAGCAGGTTGAACTCTGCCAAGAACGCCAGTAACAACACCTCCAAGCTGTTGACTTCATCCCTAATTTATTCTCCACATTGCAGAAGAAAACAAGTGGGAGTCTTGTTAGAAGAGAGTGGTGACTAAAAGTGGGGTGGGAACCTCGGGAGCATTCAAGAGCTGAAGCGTAATATAATCCACTAATGCCCATCTAAAACTGATATGTCTTGGGTGGGTTTGGCTTTGAAAGCAAGACATTTTTGTGTACAGAACAGCCAATTATGATTTTACAAAAACTACAGCCCCCAATATTTTTTTTTTACAGAGTTCACAAGCTATCAAGAGCCAGGCATATAGCCATGCCTGCTCTGCAAGTCTCAAGATGCCATGTAAGTATTCCATGGTCTAGTCTTGGATTAGTTGTGACTAGACTTGAGCAGTTTGATTACGACCATCCTGTTGGGTTTAATCAAAACCTAGTTATCAGTCCTAACCATGTCTGCTCTGCAAGTCTCAAGATGCTATGGAAACTTTCCATGGTCTACCCTTGGATTTGTCATGACTACTTGAGCAGTTTGGCGATGACTATCCTGTTGGGTTTAATCAAAACCTAGTTATCAGTTTTAACCATGCCTACTTTGTAAGTCTCCAGATACTATAGAAGCTTTCCATGGTCTACTCTTGGATTGGTAGCGATAAGAATGGAGCAGTTTGGTGATGACCATCTTCTTGGGTTTAATTGAAACCTAGTTACCATCCCTAAATAGAACTGCTACTCACCAGCCATAAGCCCAGTTTTCTTTTAGCATGGTTATGAATATGACATCATTGCCTGCCTCAAACCACTCTAGCATCTTTCATCTTTGATTAGTGGTAGTTGATTGGCAGGGTCTGGTGGAGAAGATGACAGAAGCAATAATTGGCTGTATATGGTGAATTGAGCTTTGCCTCTTTTTAAATTGTCTGCAGCTGTGGGTTAAAGCAGAACTAAACCCATTGCTTTAGCAGTTTCAAAACAGTTCCCGACACTGCCACATTGGTTGTGCTCTCACCCAAACTTAAACCATCAAATGGCTGGAGTCATAACTAATCACATGTGCGGCATCATGGCAGTTGAAGTTCAAACAGAGGCCAAGATGGCAGCTTCCTTGGCTGAAAACAATAGGAGGGTTTAGTTCCGCTTTAAGGGCATGTTTACACTTTCTTCAAAATGTGGCATTGGACACGCTTTTTTTTTTTTTTTACAGCGCTCTGAATGCCAATCAAATCCCTTGTCTCTAAATAAATTGGTTACCTTACAGTCCTGTTCACACATTGTGTTTGCTTTTCTTCAAAAATTATACCCCATGTTGCTTTCTTAGTGCTTTAAAAGTTCTCCAAAGCCTCCAAAAAAAGTCTATGACAACGCTCACTAGCAGCACCTGAAGCTTGTGAGGGGCTTTTATTCAGTGTTAGCAGCGGGAAGGTGAGCGAGGTCTGGAATGGAGCGGAGCAACTAGCAGACGGCACACGTGGTGTGCAACATGGGAATGCTATAGCAGAAGATGAGCGGGGACCGGAGAGAGAGGACTGAACAGCAGAGCTGGGGGACCAGAGCAGGAGAAACTAGCAGATGTCACACATGGTGAGCAGCATGGGAGAAATATTGCGGTAGGTGAGCGGGGACCAGAGAGAGGAGAATCAGCAAACCAGAGGTTCAGCAGAGCTGGGGGTTACTACTGTGTGGGGGATCGGCAGAGCTGGGGGTACTACTGAGGGAAGCATCAGGAGACCTGGGGGTTACTACTGAGTGGGGAATCAGCAGAGCTGTGGGTTATTACTGAGTGGGGGATCGGCAGAGCTGGGGATACTACTGAGTGAAGCATCAGGAGACCTGGGGGTTAATATTGAGCAGGAATCTGCTGAACAAGGGTACTAATAAGCTGGGGTTCTGCTGAACAAGGGTACTATTGAGTTGGGGCGCTTTAAAACAAATGGCAAATAAACACACACAGGGCATTTGCCAAGCTTCATTAAGGCCCCTTTCACACTTGTGCGACTTGGGACTGCAAAGTCGCATGACAAGTCATACCCCATGATTTCCAATGAGTACCATTCATATCTGTGCGACTTCAAAGTAGTCCCTGCAATACTTTGGACCGACTTTGATGCGACTTGGTTCATGGGCCTCAAGATTACACAGCTTTAAACCGCGTGACTTTCAGGTCGTACAAGTCTGAAAGGGCCCTAAAGCTTCAAAAAACAAATAAAAAAAAGCATGTTCTAGTGGTAGGCACTTTGATATGTGTTAAAGTTAAAGGAAGTGTAAATGAGCCCTTATGCCCTGTACACACGATCGGATTTCCGATGGAATAAAATCCAATGGAATTTTCCGTCGGAATTCTGATGAAGCTGACTTCCATCAGTCTTGCATACACACCATCAGACAAAATTCAGACCGTCCAAAACGCGGTGAGGTAAAACACTCCGAGCCGAGAAAAATTAAGTTCAATGCTTCTGAGCATGCATCAACTTGATTCTGAGCATGCGTGGGTTTTTTCTCCATTGGAGTTCCACACAGACGATCAGAATTTCCTGTGGTTTTTTTTTTCCATCGGAAAAATTTAAAACATGTTCTATTTTTTTACACCGATGGAAAAAAGTCCGATGGGGCCCACACACGATCGTTTTTCCCGATGAAAAAAGTCCATTGGACTTTTTTCATCGGAAAAAACGATTGCATGTACAGGGCATAAGAGTGGAGAAGGCGCTCCTAAAGTCTGATAGCTTACTGTTCCATCAGTTGCCTGACCTCAGGTTTTCTTCCAGTTCCTGAGTGTGCATAATAGCAGAGTCCTGTAGATGTTTACATTCCCTTCAATTACAGGGCTCTGCTATTTGAAAATGTTGTGCACGTTTAGGAGCTGGTCGACAGTGAAGGTCTAGGCTCTTTTTCTGTTACATCAGCTGTCTGCTGGTAATACATATCGCCTCCGGAGTGTGCACAGCAGTAACACATCACAGAGCCCTGTAGGTAGGAGGAACGTGTGATATTGTGAGGGTTTCTTTGGAGTTGCAAGACAGTATGGGAGAGGTTTACTAAAACTGGAGCACTCAGAATCTGGGGCATCTGTGCATGGCAGCCAATCCGCTTCTTAATTCAGCTTGTTTAAATAGGCTTTGACAAAAAACCTGGAAGCTGACTGGTGAGCTGAAACCGATTTTGCACTGTCCAGTTTTAGCAAATGTCCCCTATATCTTCTCAGTGTGGGGGAACTTTCAGACCTCAGGGAGTGCTGGCTCTTGGCTGCACCGTTGTTGGGTTTAAATGGACCTGTCATGGGACAAATATGGAGGTGCACCGTTGTTGGGTTTAAATAGACCTGTCATGGGACAAATATGGAGGTGCTGACAGCCTTTGTTTAATTGTTCAGAATCTTGCACCAGCCTAGTGGTGACTGGTTCCTTTTAAACACCACGCCATGTTATGATTTTGAGGCTGGACTCCACTCTGGGACCACCCTTAGCCTGCAACAAGGGTCTTATGCCATTTGCAGAGGGCCAATAGGGAGATAGCGATGTCCCTTCTGCATATAAAACCAGAGGTGACATTACACTACAGCCTCTGTTCCAAGCCAGAACTGCTGCACAGGTACCGCGGGGGCGGGGCAAGCAGCATAGCATCCCCCCTGCCTTTCTTGGCTCCAGCCCTCGTATAAGTGGGGGGGAGGGGGGCTATTACTGTTATAGTGTCTCTTTAAAACCCACCAACTATCCATGAAAATGTCATACTACAAAATTCTAATAATGAACACATTTGTAATAAAATTGTACAAAAAATGGATTCCGCGGTCTGTTTTTTTTTTTTTTTTTTTTTTTGCGGTTGTGATGTCTGGAAGGACATAACCAATATTTTGGGATGAAAACCGTGAATGAGAATGGTCTCCAGCAGCCTCCTGCTTTTGGAAGTAGTTCAGGATGGAGTCTAGCCATTGTAAACAATTCAGTGCCATTTAGGGGCCCCAAAGAAACTTCCCCTTAGCTGGAGGAAATGCTCCGCAACTTTCAGTGCAGAGATGGTAGTTTACCCACATGGTGTGCTTTGTCAGCAAAGGAAACACAACATCTCTAATTTATTGATTGATAAGGGAATAAGAGGTGGGGTTGAGTCAGAGTGTAGTTTGTGGAGGGGGGGAGCATTTCTGTAAGCTTTATCCCCTTTAATATATGCAGCATGCCAAGTAATGTGTCAGCGTAAACCTTTTAGACATTGAGTGATGACTTCGACCCAGAACCAGCCCACTTGACGCGTTTCACCGCCCCTGCCATACCCACAAGGACTTTCCTTATCCTTGTGCGCAAGTCAATGGTGGTGAACTGTGTCAAGAAGGGCTGGTTTTGAGTTGGAGACAGCACTGTATGCAGCCAATGTACTGGTTATTAAAAATACTGCAAGAAGAGCTAATTGGAATGCGGCTGATTTTTTTCCCACCCTATTATTGATGAAAAGTGGAGACGGACTGTGGTGGCCGGCACCTGGGTTCTCCATGTGCAGGAGAGGCCAGTTTTAAGCGGAGCGATGGATTTGTGTTTCCTTTCAGATCTTTACCTCTCCAAGAGTCCCACCAGGACTGAGAGCTCTTCGGAGGAGTACTCAGGCAGGGTGCTGTGATGTTTTCAGGAAGTAATGTACAGTCCCCTGCCAGCCATGATCTGCCTGCGTTGTATACAAAAATACAGAGATCCAGTGATGACATGACTGGGTGTAAAATAAGGTATGTAATGAAAACAGGATTTCAGGTGTAAAGTTTCTTAGCTGCAGATGTTCTATATAGGGTATTCACACACTTCTGTTCTGTAGACGCTATCATAGTTATAGCGCTGAAAACCTTCATAATGTTTGCTAAACAGAAGGTCCTGCTATTGCCTCAATCCCATGATCAGAAGATCACAGTGTTGA
Organism: Rana muscosa; assembly: GCA_029206835.1. Classification (NCBI taxonomy): domain Eukaryota; kingdom Metazoa; phylum Chordata; class Amphibia; order Anura; family Ranidae; genus Rana; species Rana muscosa. Next base: position 378,462,856 of record CM055123.1, read on the forward strand.
CATAGGAAACAGGATCCCCCAACAGCCCTATAGACTCCTGGTGCAGTAAACCTAAGGACATTGAGGAGGGATGCCACAAGGCCGCAGGAGAGTTCACCTCAGTCCTGTGCAGACTTCCAGTGGAGAGGGTACAGAAGCAGGAGGACGGGTCTTCTTACAAGTCCTGCCCCAGAAACAGAAGTCTGCATTAGCAGCTAAATCTGAAAATAAAAAGGACCTCTAGACCGTTAACTTGTGCCTCCACTCTGCCCGTACAAGGCCTTCCCTGTGTGTACCCTGGCATGCTTAATGAGCGATGTTTTGTAGAGGTAGCTGCGGCCGCAGTCAGTGCAGACATACTGGATCCCCATGTGGACCAGCTTGTGTTTAATCAGGGTGGAGCTGTCTGAGAAAGCACTTCCCACACTGCTCACACAGGTACGGCTTTTGCCCGGTGTGGACCCTGCCATGCCTCCCCAGCTTGCCCTTCTCTGCGAAGCGCTTGCCGCACTCTGGGCACTGGAACGGCCTCTCGCCAGTGTGAGTCTGCTGGTGGACGACCATTGCCACATTCGGTGCACTCAAAGGGCTTTTCCGAGGTGTGGATCTTCATGTGCACCACTAGATTGCAACTCCAGACAAATGACTTGCTGCACACTGAGCACTGAAATGGGTTCTTAATGATCTGCTTGCCAGCCTTCAGTCTGGAGTCTGCCAGGTTTGGGTCTCCACCAAACATCTTGTTGGACGTCTTCCTGGTGTGGACATGCCGGTTTGTGAAGACTCCAGTTCCATCATCTGAGTGATTGTAAAGAGATCAGGTTTTAGCAACAGGTCCATCACAATCCATCCATCAATCAATCATGTTACAAGTCCCTGCTGTACCAACCCTCCATCTGACATGCCCCCCACATATGAAAAGTGGCATTGGGAAGCAGCAGTGAGACTTAGCTACCTATTCTGCCACTACAATGCCTGGGATAGACGCAAGAGATGAATGGGTGGGGAGCCACATTTCAGAACAGGTAGCCGTCATTGCCACTTCCCTGCGCCACTATGCATACAGGGTGAAAGAAGAGGATGAATGCACTGGAGGTACTTATTAAAGCCAGCCATAGATGGTTGAAATCTCGCCAGTTTATTTTTATTTTTTATACCCAGGCTTGGTCCACATACATCACAATAATCAAACAGTATAAAAAATAAAACCTTAACAGTAGTGCTGCTATTGGCACTAGAACAAAAACTACACGCTCCAGTAACTTCTGAGATTGTTAGTATATTGTAGGTATCAGCTACTCAGGGGGAGTATTAAAGCGTGGTCAACCCAAAAGTGGAACTTCCGCTTAAACCACTCCTCGCCCCCTTACATGCCACATTTGGCATGTAATTTTTTTTGGGGGGGGAGTGGGGGCTTCAGTAGGAGTGGGACTTCCTGTCCCACTTCCGCCCAGGGACCGCTTAGGCGACTCGTCATATCGCCTAAGGCGGCCCCTCCCTGTAGGCGATCACCTGGGACACGTGACAGGTCCCTGTCCACTCAGATTGCGCAGCGCCGCTCGCGCATGCTCAGTGGGTGCCTGGCCGTGAAGCCGAAGCTGTCACGGCCGGGTGCCCACAGTTAGAATGGAGGCGCCGGCGGAGAGAGGGGGGAGAGGAGCAAATCTCCTTTCGGCTGCATCGCTGGACAGTGGAATAGGTAAGTGTCTGTTTATTAAAAGCCAACAGCTACACTTTTTGTAGCTGCTGACTTTTAATAAACATAAAAAAGGCTGGAACTCCCGTTTAAGCAACCTTTAACAAAGAAGTAAGTCACAACTCTTAAGCCTCGTACACACGGGCGAGAGTCCCGTCGCAAAAAAAAAACCCTTGGTTTTTTCGACGGGATTCCTGGCAAGCTTGTCTTGCCAAGCCCTGTGTACACACGCACATTCAAAAGAACCGCCGTTCTTTTGAATGGCAAGAATGCAGTGACGTCATCGACTACGACGAGCATGCGCGCGTCACATTCGATGCCGTCGCCGCCATCTTGCTACACCCTACACTACCCTTGTATGCTACCGCGCATGCGTCAGTCTTTTCGAGCATGCGCGGGTTTACCCGGAGACAGGTAAGCAAACACACGCACGGTTTTCTCGTCGGGAAACAGGCCGACGAGAATCCCGACAAGAAAATAGAGAGCAGGTTCTCTATTTTTCTCGTCGAGATTCCTGGCAGTTTTCCCGACGAGAAACCCGAAAGTCTCATACACACGACCGGTTTTCTTGGCAAAAAGCTCTACCAGCAGTTTTCTTGCCGAGAAACCCGGCCGTGTCTACGAGGCTTTAGTCATGTGGATTGAACGTGGGTTCAACTACGTATACATGTTCACCTAGTCATTTGTAAGGTAATCCACTAATTAAGAGATTTAGGGTCAGTATTAGTAGACAGGTCCTCTACCCAAATCTCCCAAACCTTGTGGAGCTGTTTATGGCATCCTCTCGCCAAATAGGTGGCCTTGTACAGTAGTAAATTAACATTAATTAACTTTTTCCACGAGGTAAGGGTTGGAGCAGATGAGGATTTCCACTGGAGAAGAATAATTTTTCTTGCGTAGAACAATAATAATCCTATCAGCGTCTTGGAGGCCCGAAGATGAGCCAGAGTGTCCACAAAACCCAGCAAACATACCTCCACTGTTCCAGGGAACATGAATTATGGTCACAGAGTGTATGACTGAGACTACCGCTTCCCAAAAAGTTTGAATGTAAGGGCATCGCCAAAAGATGTGGATAAAATCTGCTGAGTCCGCTGCACACCACCAACGCAGGAATGGAGGGATATATTCTGAGTAAACGTGCAGGCGTGAGATAGATCCTATGTAGGGGTTTGTACTGAATCAAGCTGTCCCTTGCGGAAACCAGCTGTAAAAAGGAGCACTCCGGTATTTCCTCACAACCTTCATAATCTAAACTAGGGACATCCAGTGCCCATTTAGATTTAAGAGTTTCCAGCCCCGAGTGGACAGAGGGAGACATGGTCTTATAAATAGTGGAGAGGGGTTTAGTGAGGGTGAAATCTCGCCAGTTTAGCAGGGACCGGCTGAGATTCAAACCATCTATGGGCAGGCTGATTGTAATTGATTGTATTGCGCCGCTATGCATACAGGGTGAAGGAAGAAGAAAGCCTATGACAAAGGTCATATTGATGGCACTGGGGTAAGAGGATTAATGCACTGGAGGTACTTACTGAAGCTGGCCATAGTTGGTTTGAATCAGTTCAGCTGGGACCGGCCAAGATTCGAATCATCTATGGGCAGGCTGATTTTATCCAAGTTGATCCATTGATCGACTTGGGTACAACCAGGATGTCGGATTTTTACATGCAATTATTGCCAGCGGCTAAAGCCACTAGCAATATTCACTATGTTCTCCTGCCAGTGACAGCTCCCCGCGTGCCCCCCTGCCGGGAATAACACAATAGCTCCATGGGAGGGATTCCCCCACCAACACTAACTGTGTTGATAGGGGAATCAAGTGGTTGCAGGAAATAAAATCACATCATCTATCGCCTGCCATAGAGCAGTACCATAATAGGAAGCCATATAATGGAGATACTGCAATGGAAGGCAGTAAAATGGGGAGCATTCAAATGGAAGCATTTTAATGGGGGCTCGTGGACCACCACAATAAGAAAGGATGTTGCTGGAGCTTCCACCTGACCATCAGTGTAAGGAAACCCCAAGTCCCCATAAACACACACATCCCTCTGGTAATCTTTGGTAACTTCTATGTTTTTAAAGAAAGTCTCCACCTCTCTGGGGTTGCCTACCTCTGAAACAGATCGTATTGGCGAAATTGTTGTAGTGACTGAACAAGGAGAATCTGGGACTCTTTTCTGGATTTAGTGTTTATTACTCACCTGTGCTGATCTCAAGGTATTTCCTTCCACTCTTCCTCATCATCGACAGGTTCAACTTTAATGACAACCAGATCCTTACCCTGGATAAAACAAAAAGCTATTTTAACCCTTTCGCTTCCCAAGCCGTTTTTGCATGTTTTTTTTGCACACATGTTTAAAAAAATTTTTTTAGGCCTGAAGATTGTATAAACCCCCAAAACATGATATTGTTTCTGAAATAGACATCCTAGAAAATAAAATAGTGGTAGTTCCAATTTTTTTACGTTTAATGATATGCAAGGTCCAGGAAATGCAAAATTTTTGTAAAAAATACTAGGACACACAAATGGTAAAATATAAAAGATGAAGTTGTGTCGAGTAAGTAGATACCAAACATGTCAAACTTCTGTACCCTATATTCTCCATAGGCAACGCTTTAAAATACCTCTATAGGTCATCAGTTTAGCATTACGGAGGAGGTCTGGTGCTAAAAATTAGTCGTGATTAAGGCTGTTTTAAGCTTAAACGCGTTGACTTTCTGTGCTGTTGTCAGGACCTGGGCTTGAACCTGGGACCTCGTCGGTGTCTGGCTTTTACTCTTCCCACTGAGCTATCTGGGATGCTGGACAGCTCCCTGCCTGATCTGCTGGACAAACCTATCTGATCCAATGGACAACCCTGCCTTGAGTCTTGATTACCGATGAACCTTGAACTCCTTGCTCCTCCCATAAACTTCCTATATAAGCCTTGTCTCAGCACTTCCTCTTGGCCAGGTTATTGTGCCTTCCCTGCCAGTGCCTTGCTGTTGGTTTTCCTGTTGCCATCTGTACCTACAACCACTCGTGATTGACCTTTGGCTTGTTCCTGGACTTCTCTACTGCCTGATCCCAATCTGCAACTACCCGTGTTTGACCCTCGGCCTGTTCTTTGACCACGTTGCGGTTTCATCCTTGTCTGTTTATCCGCTATTGGACCCCGGCTTGCTCACACCCTGGTGGGGCAAACTTGAGGACTGCGACCTGGTACTAGCTTGCAGCCAAATCCATCTCCACCACCCGGAGCTCTGGGGAAAACCAGCTAGTATTTAGACTCCGCACCTCAGGTGAGCCTGTGTCATCTACCAGAAGTGACTGCCTGTATGCCTGTCCTGCCACTGCTATTGCAATTGGTCTTCAAGCCCGACGCCTGATCGTGACAGAATAACCTGGCCATAAACATGAAGGCCGCTATAGCAGATGCTCTGACTCCTGTCAGACAGCAAATCTCAGACCTGCAGCAAGAAGTTCTGTTACTGAAAGGTACAGTACGCCCAGGCCCGGAACCAGCCTGTCCTGAGCCATTTGTTGTGATGCCCGAGAGGTTTGACGGTAGCCGTGCATCTCTTTCATCCTTTAAGATGGATTGCGAGCTGTTGTTTGCTCTTAAGCCTAGGACCTATGCCACAGATTATATAAAGGTTCTCGCTACTATCAACCTGCTCAATGGACCCATCAAAACATGGGCTCACCAGGTATTACAGGAAAGGAGTCCAGTCTTGGACAGCTGGGAAGCTTTTATGTTAGCCCTGGACTCTCACTGTACAGTTTCCAAGAAAACCAGGGTTCCCAAGTCTGCTCCTAGCTCATCTGGCCTTCGAGGACCCAGGGACAGGAATACCCTGTACAGGTATGACTTCAAGCCACCCCAGTACGTGCCAAGCCATGAAGCCCTAACACCACAAAACCTTGACGTTCCTGTGGATATACACACACCTACCCTGGAAGATGTGGAACCTATGGAGATCGGGGTCATCCAGACCACGCTGTCTAAAGCTGAAAGAGAGCGGAGGAGAGGCTGTGGCCTTTGTTTCTATTGTGGAGAAAGAGGGCACTTAATCTCTCTCTGCCCAACTCGTCCACCTCGGCCAAAGGTTCTTCAAGTGGGTACTACTGGGATTCATTCTGCTATCGCTGCTGTTCGGCCTGTGAACTGCCAAGGTTGCCGTAAGGCCTGTCCATGTTCAATGACACAAGTAGGTTCCCAGACTACGGTGGTCAACGATACCAGTGCCCCTCTTGAACCCGCAACCAATACCCCTGTGAAACTCCTACCATCTGGCCTAGAGGCAACTATGCAACCTCCCGACAACAGACCAGTTCCAGTAGTCATCCCACGTTCCACAGTGGTAAATGCAGTAACATCACCCTGTCCTGCCAAAGAACCACCTCCTGCTCCAGAGACGCCTTCGCTACATCCTAAGAAAACACCTGTTCTTGATACCGTCACCACTTCCGTAAAGTCTGGCTCCATCACAAATTCCTGTCCTGCCAAAGAAGTTCTACCACCTGACTGTATGTATGCCTCGAATGGCACCCTTATCCGTAAGCAGGAGCTGGAGATGTTTGAAAAAGCCTTGCAAGTGAGGAGAATCTCCCCAGCAGAAACTTCTAAAGAAAAAGATGCCCAAAGATGGATAAGGTTCACTCCCCTAGATTGACAAGAGAATTCCACCAGAGGTTTCCTCACAAACCCAGCCCTAAGACGTCCAGAGGACATCCTGAGAGGAGGGGAGTACTGTCAGGACCTGGGCTTGAACCTGGGACCTCGTCTGTGTCTGGCATTTACTCTTCCCACTGAGCTATCTGGGATGCTGGGCAGCTCCCTGCCTGATCTGCTGGACAAACCTATCTGATCCAATGGACAACCCTGCCTTGAGTCTTGATTACCGATGAACCTTGAACTCCTTGCTCCTCCCATAAACTTCCTATATAAGCCTTGTCTCAGCACTTCCTATTGGCCAGGTTATTGTGCCTTCCCTGCCAGTGCCTTGCTGTTGGTTTTCCTGTTGCCATCTGTACCTACAACCACTCGTGATTGACCTTTGGCTTGTTCCTGGACTTCTCTACTGCCTGATCCCAATCTGCAACTACCCGTGTTTGACCCTCGGCCTGTTCTTTGACCACGTTGCTGTTTCATCCTTGTCTGTTTATCCGCTATTGGACCCCGGCTTGCTCACACCCTGGTGGGGCAAACTTGAGGACTGCGACCTGGTACTAGCTTGCAGCCAAATCCATCTCCACCACCCGGAGCTCTGGGGAAAACCAGCTAGTATTTAGACTCCGCACCTCAGGTGAGCCTGTGTCATCTACCAGAAGTGACTGCCTGTATGCCTGTCCTGCCACTGCTATTGCAATTGGTCTTCAAGCCCGACGCCTGATCGTGACAGCTGTATACACAGCTTTCAAGTAAAACTTTAAGCAATACTGTGATTTACGGCAGTGCCAGCTCTTCTCCTGTACTAGATGTGTTGGTGGCTCTTAGCAATCTGTGCCTGAGCACCGGTAATTTCAGCCGTGGAGGATACCAGGGGAGGTAGTAGTGCTGCACCTTTACTGTTCTGGTAATAAAAATATTGCTCTCTGGCATGCGTAGCAATATGTAACTTGTATCACAATAAATGTTTTCACGCTTAGGCACCCCCATCATGTGCGTTTACGTTCATATGTGCATGTATGTGCGGATGGGGGGGACCTCAAAAAACTTTGGGAAGAGGAATTAATGTTCTTGAGTGTTGATGGGGAAATTGCATATTTTATATTTCCTTATTTAAGTTGTCTCACAATATCTAAGAAAGAAAGCCTCCACTATCCTGGTTACCTTATAAAACAAGAAACCAGTTGTGAACAAGCAAGCTATCGCTTGTGAAACGCGTCTACCATTGCCTGTATCTGTCTGATCCTTTTGACAATAAAGATGACATCAGGATAAGTTGGAGTTCCAGTGTGCGACCAATTTCTTGTTTTATTCGTCTTCCACGGTGGAGAGCCGAGGTCTGCACCTGTGATCTACCTTGCACCTGATTCTGCCTGGAGCGGTGTGCTTCTTCTTTTTATCCTGGTTACCTTAGCTGACTTTATACCAAAGGAATTTCATTGCAAACTTACCAAGTCCTTAAAAGGTCATATTGCTTGCAGGGGAGTTGGCCAGGAGTTGACTATTTCCTTGCACACAAGTCCTATATACTACAACTAATCAGTACAGGAATATTCAGTCACATCTCAGAACTTGCTATCATACATGCGTCTGTGATCATCTGTGCTAAGCCGTGCAAGCGGGCAGGGCTCCATGGTAAAACAGCATCTTTACTTAAGTATTCTTATATTTTCCAATGTTATTACATTTGTTATCTATATATGTCATTATTTAATTAGATGTTATACCTAAAAGTGTTTCTGTGCTCTCTTTGCACATCTGAAATACAACCCCAAAAACTTAAACTATCACGTAACCATGATAAAATTGGTGTAACTTTAATGTTTTACAATTTAATCTTTTTTTCTTTTTACTTAACTTTTATTTTATTTTATTAAATAGGGGATACAAAAGTCTCTATGTGATGATTTTTTGGAGACAAGTTCTCTTTAATGGGGTATCTGGGGCCTAAAAGAGCCTTCTGCTCACAATGTCATTGGCAACCTCAGTTTACTTACGTGGTAATCCTGTGAGAGGTTGTGGTCTTCCTGTATGGAATCCCGGGAATACAGAGGATGGGGACACAGTCTAACTGTGAATATACAAATACAAGTATAAAAACTGGAACTTTAAAATTTCTTAGACATCCGTATTGCACTGCAGAATATCATCCAGCCCAGTCAATATGTAATCTGGATTAAGAAGTAGGGGAGGGGGGGGGGTAACAAACCCCGGGACTTTAAAGGTGTTCAGGCTAGAAAAGGTGTGAAAACACAATTACAAAATCAATAAAATTTAGTATTTTATAACAAAGATAAAAAACATGAGGAAATTAAACAATCCATATCAAGAATTGTATGTTCCATTAAGAGGCATATATACAGACACTACCACACAACATGTTTCGCTTTTTTGAGCTTCTTCAGGAGATTCTGGTGAGATGTATAATATACTAAGGTTAACAAAATTATCCTAATCTGGATTACCAAAAACAGAAATGTATGGAGCCGGACAGCCAGTGAACTAAGTGGGAGGAACAAGGAGAATCTGGGACTCTTCTCTGGATTTAATGTTTATTCCTCACCTGTGCTGATCTCTGGAGGATCTTCCTCCTCTTTACACTGTCTTACGTTCTTCATATACTCCTCTTTGTTACCCGTATCTTCGATTTTAACAACAATCAGGCCGCCACCCTGGGTAAAATGTAAAGTGCTTTCAAAATCACTCCAATCAAGACTGGTAATCAATGCAGTGGGCATAGTCTACCCCCCCCTACAAAACATCAGATTCATCTAAAGAGAGAAGTGGAGCAACGGTCACCTTAATGACTAAGATGCTCCTTTATTAGCATCTAAAGACACCGTCTGCTGAGACGTGAAATAGCCGATCAGATATTCCCAGCCCCACCCACTATACGATCCTTGCCATCTCTTAGGGAGCTGCAGAGGACAGAGTCATATGGCCTCAACAAGCAAACCCGCTGAGAAGAATATGGAGGAACTTCATGGATTAAATAAAAGTTATATGAAAGATAATTGAGTGTAACTTCATCACCAGGGAAATAATTCCTTGACAGAAATGGCAAATCACTGTCTGACTTTACTTCCCATCTGGATGTGATATTTAGAGTCTGATTCAGGAGCCATCACCAAACCATTTTAAAGCACCTCCTGTGTAGATTCAGGTGGATGAAATGTAATTTGTGGTACCTGATACTCCTGAGGGATCTCCTGATGTTTCTGTGTGGAGTCCCGGGAATACAGAGGACGGGGACATCTCTCTGGGAGATTTCTGTTACTGGATCCATCTGTAGGAAACACACACTGACTGAATACATTGTTTCTATGTCACTATATCAGAGGATGTGTGTATCTAGGGGGATCCTCAATACTCTTCTCTCCTTTACAAGAAATGAAAGTCTCCTCTTACCCGGTAATGTGAGGGGCGGCCGGTTATCCATCATGACGTCCTTGTAGAGATCCTTGTGTCCTTCTATATACTCCCACTCCTCCATGGAGAAATACTGACATCCTGACACCTTATAGGAACCTGACACACACAATGATACCGTCACCATCCAGACATATCCCTTGTCTGTTATTGGATAATGTCCCAGAATTCCCGGCACCGCTCACCTCTCCTGTCAGCAGCTCAATGATCTTCTGTGTGACTTCTAAAATCTTACCATCTTTGTTTCTCTCAGGTGTTGGGGAGGGAGGTGGAGGCACCTTGATGTTATCCAGCTTCTTTATTGGTCCATAATTCTACACAAGTTATTACAATAATTACCACATTTATTGATAGAGATAAGAATGATGTCATGTGTCCTCCCAGAATCCTCCTCACCTCTCCGGTCAGCTCTGTGTTTTATTAATAGAGATAAGAGTGATGTCATGTGACCTCCCAGAATCCTCCTCACCTCTCCAGTCAGCTCTGTGTTTTATTAATAGAGATAAGAGTGATGTCATGTGACCTCCCAGAATCCTCCTCACTTCTCTGGTCAGGTCTGTGTTTTATTAATAGATAAGAGTGATGTCATGTGACCTCCCAGAATCCTCCTTACCTCTCCGGTCAGGTCTGTTTTTTATTAATAGAGATAAGAGTGATGTCATGTGACCTCCCAGAATCCTCCTCACCTCTCCGGTCAGCTCTGTGTTTTATTAATAGAGATAAGAGTGATGTCATGTGACCTCCCAGAATCCTCCTCACCTCTCCGGTCAGCTCTGTGTTTTATTAATAGAGATAAGAGTGATGTCATGTGACCTCCCAGAATCCTCCTCACCTCTCTGGTCAGGTCTGTGTTTTATTAATAGAGATAAGAGTGATGTCATGTGACCTCCCAGAATCCTCCTCACCTCTCCGGTTAGCAGGCAGATGATCTCCAGTGCGAGCTGCAGTATCCTTTTGGTCACGTTCCTCCTCTTTTTCCCCATCCTCAGTGAAGACTCCGGGAACAGACTCCTCGTGGCAGGGACCAACTAATAATGTTTTTGTGCAATAATAGTAAATGTATATATTTAGTGAAACACCTGCCAGTATCACATGATCTCTCTATTGCCATGAGATGATGGCAGACCCTCAGCAGCCCTATGGACTGACATCATAAATCGTCACATAGTAATAATAGGTGTGTAATGAGGGCTGAACTCTTCTAAATGGAAAACAGAGAGGACTGAAAGCTCCGCCCCAATCTGATCAGAGCCCCACCCCCTGTGAGGACAAATAAGAGGGACAATTTTACGAATAATACAAAATTATAAAAATTATTTTAACCACAAACCATAGGTGTGCACAGCCTATTGCATTAGGGTGTGCACCTCAAAGCTCAAACACATTTGCGTGTGTGTGCATGTATATACAGTATATACTGAAGGTGTCAGCAGAGCAATGGACAGTGTCAGTAGGGCAGAGATTGGTGTCAGTAGGGCAGTGGACGGTGTCAGTAGTTTATATTTTTATTATTTTATGTTTTTATTACTTTTTACAATTTGTCCCATTAGGGGGCTTTGGTGAAATATCAGGGGTCTAAACAGGGGGAATCTGTGCCACTCTGGGTGATTAGGGTGTGCCCAGGCACACCTGGCACACTCTGTGTGCACGCCTATGCCACAAACTTATGTATTATTAACAAAATGAATTACACAGAATACGGTAATTATAATGATTAACAGTGATAATATACAGCCCAAGCCCCAGTGATAATAATAAATAGAATATGGTCATTGTCATACATTGTTAGCTGTATCCAGCTGCCTATCTGCCCTCCATCATCATTATGCCAAATACCCCCCCCCCCTCTCAGCAACGGAAGCTTCCCTCTCATGTCCGCCCCTTTGGCTACAGCACTTCCGCAATGTGCGTTCCACGGCCACTCAGCAGTTTCTGGGTTCCCATGGAGACGAGATGCAAGGGGTGTTCCGTCAGATTAGATGATCTGTCAGATTACGTAACGGAAGTGACGTTCTGTCACGGCCATCTTGGTACACCCCGCACTCGGCCACACTAAGCCTACAGTCTGAAGTCGCCAAGCGGACATCTTTTTACACCCACAAAGTCTTGTGTTTCACACTTATTTTTACCAGTAAACTGAGCTTATATCGTGAAATTCAGGATTTAGAACTTACAATTTTAAAAGCAGCGGCAAGCCTGCTGATCCCACAGGTTTGCTAATCTGACAGAACACCTCTGCTTTTAACATTCAACATCAAAACAGTGTAACAGACTTCTAAATCCTGTATTTTACGATATAAGCTCAGTTTACTGGTAAAAGGAAGTGTAAAATGCAAGACTTCGTTGGGTGTAGAAAGATGTCCGCTTGGCGACTTCAGACTGTAGGCTCACCGCGGCTGAGTGCGGGCTGTACCAAGGTGGCCGTGATGGAACCTCACTTCCGTTTCAAGATTTGATGGGTCGCCTAAACTGAAGGAACAAAGGGGTCTAGCTGCAGAGTGGATCTCCACCGAAGACAGAAAGCATGTGTCCTCCACTCCACTTCTTTTTTTTTTTTTACTGAACTTCATTGTGAATCTTTGCAGCTGGAGCTCCACTATCACAGGAAACATGTGTCCTACACACATCCACCTTTTTTATTTTTAAATGAACTTTAATGTAACAAACAACAAAATAGACAATAACAAACAACAAATAGACCAGGGGTCCTCAAACTTGTTGAACAGGGGGCCAGTTCACGGTCCCTCAGACTGTTGGGGGAAAAAAATATAAACAAATTATTTTGCACACTGCACATATTTTTTTTGTAGTGCACAAAAAAACAGTTTTAATCAGCATAAACTTGGAAACTATTTCACAGACTCCCTTCATCACAGACTCCCCCTCTCCATCACAGATCCCCCATCACAGACTCCTTTCTATGAAAGACCCCCCCCCCCATCACAGACTCCTCTCCATCACAGACTCCACTCTATCACAGATACCTCTCCATCACAGAGCCCCCCATCATGGACTCCTCTCCATCATAGATCCCCCCCATCACAGACTCCTCTCCATCACAGACTCCACTCTATCACAGATACCTCTCCATCACAGACTCCACTCTATCACAGATACCTCTCCATCACAGAGCCCCCCATTATGGACTCCTCTCCATCACAGATCCCCCCCATCACAGACTCCTCTCCATCACAGATCCCCCATCACAGACTCCTCTCTATGAAAGACCCCCCCCCCATCACAGACTCCTCTCCATCACAGACTCCACTCTATCACAGATACCTCTCCATCACAGAGCCCCCCATCATGGACTCCTCTCCATCACAGATCCCCCCCGTCACAGACTCCTCTCCATCACAGATCCCCCCATCACAGACTCCTCTCCATCACAGAGCCCCCCATTATGGACTCCTCTCCATCACAGATCCCCCCCATCACAGACTCCTCTCCATCACAGATCCCCCATCACAGACTCCTCTCTATGAAAGACCCCCCCCCCATCACAGACTCCTCTCCATCACAGACTCCACTCTATCACAGATACCTCTCCATCACAGAGCCCCCCATCATGGACTCCTCTCCATCACAGATCCCCCCCATCACAGACTCCTCTCCATCACAGATCCCCCCATCACAGACTCCTCTCCATCACAGAGCCCCCCGTTATGGACTCCTCTCCATCACAGATCCCCCCCATCACAGACTCCTCTCCATCACAGATCCCCCATCACAGACTCCTCTCTATGAAAGACCCCCCCCCATCACAGACTCCTCTCCATCACAGACTCCACTCTATCACAGATACCTCTCCATCACAGAGCCCCCCATCATGGACTCCTCTCCATCACAGATCCCCCCCATCACAGACTCCTCTCCATCACAGATCCCCCCATCACAGACTCCTCTCCATCACAGAGCCCCCCATTATGGACTCCTCTCCATCACAGATCCCCCCCATCACAGACTCCTCTCCATCACAGATCCCCCATCACAGACTCCTCTCTATGAAAGACCCCCCCCCCATCACAGACTCCTCTCCATCACAGACTCCACTCTATCACAGATACCTCTCCATCACAGAGCCCCCCATCATGGACTCCTCTCCATCATAGATCCCCCCCATCACAGACTCCTCTCCATCACAGACTCCACTCTATCACAGATACCTCTCCATCACAGAGCCCCCCATTATGGACTCCTCTCCATCAGAGATCCCCCCCATCACAGACTCCTCTCCATCACAGATCCCCCATCACAGACTCCTCTCTATGAAAGACCCCCCCCCCCCCATCACAGACTCCTCTCCATCACAGACTCCACTCTATCACAGATACCTCTCCATCACAGAGCCCCCCATCATGGACTCCTCTCCATCACAGATCCCCCCCATCACAGACTCCTCTCCATCACAGATCCCCCCATCACAGACTCCTCTCCATCACAGAGCCCCCCATTATGGACTCCTCTCCATCACAGATCCCCCCCATCACAGACTCCTCTCCATCACAGATCCCCCATCACAGACTCCTCTCTATGAAAGACCCCCCCCCCCATCACAGACTCCTCTCCATCACAGACTCCACTCTATCACAGATACCTCTCCATCACAGAGCCCCCCATCATGGACTCCTCTCCATCACAGATCCCCCCCATCACAGACTCCTCTCCATCACAGATCCCCCCATCACAGACTCCTCTCCATCACAGAGCCCCCCATCATGGACTCCTCTCCATCATAGATCCCCCCATCACAGACTCCTCTCCATCACAGATCCCCCCATCACAGACTCCTCTCCATCACAGATCCCCCCATTATGGACTCCTCCCCATCACAGATCCCCCCATCACAGACTCCTCTCCATCACAGATCCCCCATCACATACTCCTCTCTATGAAAGACCCCCCCCCCCATCACAGACTCCTCTCCATCACAGACTCCACTCTATCACAGATACCTCTCCATCACAGAGCCCCCCATTATGGACTCCTCTCCATTAGGGATGAGCTTCGTGTTCGAGTCGAACATACATTCGACTCGAACATCGGCTGTTCGATCGTTCGTCGAAGATCGAACGATTTGGGCCGTTTGCGCCAAATTCGAGTGACGCGAACGGCCCACAATGCACTACGCCGTCGCAGTGTCATCCAGGCGCTGTGATTGGCCAAGCATGCACTGTGACCCCGCATGCTTGGCCAATCACAGCGCCGGCAGCGAGGAGAGCAATGATTGGCCACAGGCAGGATGCCTGTGGCCAATTATTGCTGAGGGTGTTTAGTACACGCCCCACACTATAAAAGGCCGCCAGCACGGCGGCCTAGTGTAGTGTGTTCCGGAGCAGGGATAGAGCAGCATAGGCAGGGACAGTGACTTTTATTTCTTTCTTGCTTAACCTGGATTCCTTTAGTTTAGGGAAAGAGAAGGATAGGTAGGGAGAGTGTCAGTGTGTTTTGTGCTTGTGCTATATTGTGCTTAAAAAAAACATTTTTTCTAGGGACAGAAAACTGTAGGTAGGGAGAGTGTGTCAGTTTCTTTCACTGTCAAAGTCCTTGTTTCCAGGGACCTGGAAGGACAGTGAGTGAATTCTCCTTGTGCTAAATTGTGCTTAAAAAAAACATTTTTTCTAGGGACAGAAAACTGTAGGTAGGGAGAGTGTGTCAGTTTCTTTCACTGTCAAAGTCCTTGTTTCCAGGGACCTGGAAGGACAGTGAGTGAATTCTCCTTGTGCTAAATTGTGCTTAAAAAAAACATTTTTTCTAGGGACAGAAAACTGTAGGTAGGGAGAGTGTGTCAGTTTCTTTCACTGTCAAAGTCCTTGTTTCCAGGGACCTGGAAGGACAGTGAGTGAATTCTCCTTGTGCTAAATTGTGCTTAAAAAAAACATTTTTTCTAGGGACAGAAAACTGTAGGTAGGGAGAGTGTGTCAGTTTCTTTCACTGTCAAAGTCCTTGTTTCCAGGGACCTGGAAGGACAGTGAGTGAATTCTCCTTGTGCTAAATTGTGCTTAAAAAAAACATTTTTTCTAGGGACAGAAAACTGTAGGTAGGGAGAGTGTGTCAGTTTCTTTCACTGTCAAAGTCCTTGTTTCCAGGGACCTGGAAGGACAGTGAGTGAATTCTCCTTGTGCTAAATTGTGCTTAAAAAAAACATTTTTTCTAGGGACAGAAAACTGTAGGTAGGGAGAGTGTGTCAGTTTCTTTCACTGTCAAAGTCCTTGTTTCCAGGGACCTGGAAGGACAGTGAGTGAATTCTCCTTGTGCTAAATTGTGCTTAAAAAAAACATTTTTTCTAGGGACAGAAAACTGTAGGTAGGGAGAGTGTGTCAGTTTCTTTCACTGTCAAAGTCCTTGTTTCCAGGGACCTGGAAGGACAGTGAGTGAATTCTCCTTGTGCTAAATTGTGCTTAAAAAAAACATTTTTTCTAGGGACAGAAAACTGTAGGTAGGGAGAGTGTGTCAGTTTCTTTCACTGTCAAAGTCCTTGTTTCCAGGGACCTGGAAGGACAGTGAGTGAATTCTCCTTGTGCTAAATTGTGCTTAAAAAAAACATTTTTTCTAGGGACAGAAAACTGTAGGTAGGGAGAGTGTGTCAGTTTCTTTCACTGTCAAAGTCCTTGTTTCCAGGGACCTGGAAGGACAGTGAGTGAATTCTCCTTGTGCTAAATTGTGCTTAAAAAAAACATTTTTTCTAGGGACAGAAAACTGTAGGTAGGGAGAGTGTGTCAGTTTCTTTCACTGTCAAAGTCCTTGTTTCCAGGGACCTGGAAGGACAGTGAGTGAATTCTCCTTGTGCTAAATTGTGCTTAAAAAAAACATTATTTCTAGGGACAGAAAACTGTAGGTAGGGAGAGTGTGTCAGTTTCTTTCACTGTCAAAGTCCTTGTTTCCAGGGACCTGGAAGGACAGTGAGTGAATTCTCCTTGTGCTAAATTGTGCTTAAAAAAAACATTTTTTCTAGGGACAGAAAACTGTAGGTAGGGAGAGTGTGTCAGTTTCTTTCACTGTCAAAGTCCTTGTTTCCAGGGACCTGGAAGGACAGTGAGTGAATTCTCCTTGTGCTAAATTGTGCTTAAAAAAAACATTTTTTCTAGGGACAGAAAACTGTAGGTAGGGAGAGTGTGTCAGTTTCTTTCACTGTCAAAGTCCTTGTTTCCAGGGACCTGGAAGGACAGTGAGTGAATTCTCCTTGTGCTAAATTGTGCTTAAAAAAAACATTTTTTCTAGGGACAGAAAACTGTAGGTAGGGAGAGTGTGTCAGTTTCTTTCACTGTCAAAGTCCTTGTTTCCAGGGACCTGGAAGGACAGTGAGTGAATTCTCCTTGTGCTAAATTGTGCTTAAAAAAAACATTTTTTCTAGGGACAGAAAACTGTAGGTAGGGAGAGTGTGTCAGTTTCTTTCACTGTCAAAGTCCTTGTTTCCAGGGACCTGGAAGGACAGTGAGTGAATTCTCCTTGTGCTAAATTGTGCTTAAAAAAAACATTTTTTCTAGGGACAGAAAACTGTAGGTAGGGAGAGTGTGTCAGTTTCTTTCACTGTCAAAGTCCTTGTTTCCAGGGACCTGGAAGGACAGTGAGTGAATTCTCCTTGTGCTAAATTGTGCTTAAAAAAAACATTTTTTCTAGGGACAGAAAACTGTAGGTAGGGAGAGTGTGTCAGTTTCTTTCACTGTCAAAGTCCTTGTTTCCAGGGACCTGGAAGGACAGTGAGTGAATTCTCCTTGTGCTAAATTGTGCTTAAAAAAAACATTTTTTCTAGGGACAGAAAACTGTAGGTAGGGAGAGTGTGTCAGTTTCTTTCACTGTCAAAGTCCTTGTTTCCAGGGACCTGGAAGGACAGTGAGTGAATTCTCCTTGTGCTAAATTGTGCTTAAAAAAAACATTTTTTCTAGGGACAGAAAACTTTAGGTAGGGAGAGTGTGTCAGTTTCTTTCACTGTCAAAGTCCTTGTTTCCAGGGACCTGGAAGGACAGTGAGTGAATTCTCCTTGTGCTAAATTGTGCTTAAAAAAAACATTTTTTCTAGGGACAGAAAACTGTAGGTAGGGAGAGTGTGTCAGTTTCTTTCACTGTCAAAGTCCTTGTTTCCAGGGACCTGGAAGGACAGTGAGTGAATTCTCCTTGTGCTAAATTGTGCTTAAAAAAAACATTTTTTCTAGGGACAGAAAACTGTAGGTAGGGAGAGTGTGTCAGTTTCTTTCACTGTCAAAGTCCTTGTTTCCAGGGACCTGGAAGGACAGTGAGTGAATTCTCCTTGTGCTAAATTGTGCTTAAAAAAAACATTTTTTCTAGGGACAGAAAACTGTAGGTAGGGAGAGTGTGTCAGTTTCTTTCACTGTCAAAGTCCTTGTTTCCAGGGACCTGGAAGGACAGTGAGTGAATTCTCCTTGTGCTAAATTGTGCTTAAAAAAAACATTTTTTCTAGGGACAGAAAACTGTAGGTAGGGAGAGTGTGTCAGTTTCTTTCACTGTCAAAGTCCTTGTTTCCAGGGACCTGGAAGGACAGTGAGTGAATTCTCCTTGTGCTAAATTGTGCTTAAAAAAATCATTTTTTCTAGGGACAGAAAACTGTAGGTAGGGAGAGTGTGTCAGTTTCTTTCACTGTCAAAATCCTTGTTTCCAGGGACCTGGAAGGACAGTGAGTGAATTCTCCTTGTGCTAAATTGTGCTTAAAAAAAACATTTTTTCTAGGGACAGAAAACTGTAGGTAGGGAGAGTGTGTCAGTTTCTTTCACTGTCAAAGTCCTTGTTTCCAGGGACCTGGAAGGACAGTGAGTGAATTCTCCTTGTGCTAAATTGTGCTTAAAAAAAACATTTTTTCTAGGGACAGAAAACTGTAGGTAGGGAGAGTGTGTCAGTTTCTTTCACTGTCAAAGTCCTTGTTTCCAGGGACCTGGAAGGACAGTGAGTGAATTCTCCTTGTGCTAAATTGTGCTTAAAAAAAACATTTTTTCTAGGGACAGAAAACTGTAGGTAGGGAGAGTGTGTCAGTTTCTTTCACTGTCAAAGTCCTTGTTTCCAGGGACCTGGAAGGACAGTGAGTGAATTCTCCTTGTGCTAAATTGTGCTTAAAAAAAACATTTTTTCTAGGGACAGAAAACTGTAGGTAGGGAGAGTGTGTCAGTTTCTTTCACTGTCAAAGTCCTTGTTTCCAGGGACCTGGAAGGACAGTGAGTGAATTCTCCTTGTGCTAAATTGTGCTTAAAAAAAACATTTTTTCTAGGGACAGAAAACTGTAGGTAGGGAGAGTGTGTCAGTTTCTTTCACTGTCAAAGTCCTTGTTTCCAGGGACCTGGAAGGACAGTGAGTGAATTCTCCTTGTGCTAAATTGTGCTTAAAAAAAACATTTTTTCTAGGGACAGAAAACTGTAGGTAGGGAGAGTGTGTCAGTTTCTTTCACTGTCAAAGTCCTTGTTTCAAGGGACAGAGAAGGACACCTGAAGGTAGCCCTTATTGCTTTTTTCCCATCTCCCTGCAGGCCATCTATTAGAATGTCTGGAAGGCAAACAAGGAGAGGCAGACAGTCAGGAGGCAATAAAAGAGGGCAAGCAGGCTCTGTGTCTGGGGGCAACAGTGCTGGTCGTGGACGCGGTGCATTGTCATCAGCACATGGCCATGGGACACGCTTGTCCTTCTTTTCGGCAGCTGGACATGTTGAGCCACATCATGCCGAAGACTTGGTAGAGTGGATGACCAAGCCCTCCTCCTCCTCCTCATCCTCTCTCACCCAGGCTCAGGGTACTGGCAAAGCAGCTGCCAAAGCGTCCTCTTCCCTGGTATCAATGTCAGACTCATCATCAGTCACTCCTTCCCTAGACCCACCATGTCCTCCTCCTGAGGAGTCCCCCGAACTGTTTCAGCACAGTGTTGGGTACATGCTCCAGGAGGATGCCCAGCGTTTCGAAGGGTCTGATGATGAAACCCAGCTAGAGGAAGGCAGTAGCGTGAGAGCAGACAGAGGGGATGCTCAAGAAGGACACCAATCTGGCAGTCATGTTCCAGCAGCTGCAGCATACTGCCAGATTGGCTCCAGTGATGAGGAGGGAGGTGATGATGAGGTCACTGACTCCACGTGGGTGCCTAATAGGAGAGAGGAGGAGGAGGAGGATGAGGAGGAGGCACATCTCCAACGAGGCAGGATGCCCTTTGGTGGCCAGCGTAAGGGCAGTACACCGACGGAATCACACCGCAGAGCTCCGCCTGTGCAGGGCGCTGCCTCTGCCCGTCATTCAAAAAGTTCTTTGGTGTGGGCCTTTTTTGAGGCTAGTGCATCAGATCGCACAGCTGCTGTTTGCAACATATGTCTCAAGCGTATATCGCGTGGCCAAAACATCAGCCGCTTGGGTACCACATGCCTGACCAGACATATGTTGACCTGCCATGCAGCTCGTTGGCAAGCCTACCTCAAAGACCCACACCAAAGAACAAAGCGGACCTCTCCTTGCACCGCATCAGCTGGGATCTCCAACCCCACTATAACTTCAGTCCTCTCTGAAACATGCACTGAGAGGAATGAAGGTGTAGAATTAGGTGTGTCACAGCCAAGTACTTGCGGCCACTCTGCTAGCAGTACACCGACGTCCGATTCTAGCAGGCAAATTTCCCTGCCCCAGCTGCTGGACCGTCGAAAGAAGTTCACTCCCAGCCATCCACATGCCCAGCGGTTGAATGCTAGCTTGGCTAAATTGCTAGCGCTTCAACTGCTGCCTTTTCAGTTGGTAGACTCTGCCCCCTTCCGTGAGTTTGTGCAATGTGCGGTTCCTCAGTGGCAGGTTCCCAAACGCCACTTTTTCTCACGGAAGGCTATTCCGGCTCTCTACCGGCATGTGGAAGGCAATGTCTTGGCCTCGCTGGACAGGGCGGTCAGCGGTAAGGTGCATATTACCGCTGACTCATGGTCCAGCAGGCATGGACAGGGACGTTACCTTTCTTTCACGGCCCATTGGGTCACTCTTTTGGCAGCTGGGAAGGATGCAGGACAAGGTGCAGTAGTGTTGGAGGTTGTCCCACCGCCACGCCTCCAAAATGCTACTACTGGTTGTGACACACCTCTCTCCTCCACCCCCTCCTCTTCTTCTTCCTCCATGGCCTCTTCCTGTGGTTTGTCCTATGAACCAGCGGTGCTCCGTAGCCGTTCACGGGGCTACGCAAGTACGCAGGCAAAAAGATGCCATGCCGTGCTTGCGCTGGTGTGTTTGGGGGACAGAAGCCACACTGGGGCAGAGGTCCTGTCTGCTCTGCAGGGCCAGGCCGAGAGGTGGTTGACGCCACGCCAGCTTAAGCCAGGAATGGTGGTTTGCGACAATGGCACCAACCTCCTCTCCGCCCTCCGACAGGGACAACTGACCCATGTGCCCTGTGTGGCTCACGTCCTTAACCTGGTGGTGCAGCGGTTCTTGGGCAGGTACCCGGGCTTACAGGATGTCCTGAGGCAGGCCAGGAAAGTCTGTGTGCATTTCCGCAGATCTTATAATGCCAGTGCTCGCCTGGCTGAGCTGCAAAAGGAGTTGAACCTGCCCAAGAACCGCCTTATATGTGACATGCCCACCAGGTGGAACTCAACGTTGGCCATGCTGCAGCGGCTGCACACGCAGCAGAGGGCCATCAATGAGTACCTGTGCGACTACGGCACCAGGACAGGGTCAGGGGAGCTTGGTTTTTTTTCTCCACGCCAGTGGGGCATGATCAGGGATGCATGCACTGTCCTGGCACCATTTGAGGAGGCCACGAGGATGGTGAGCAGTGACAGTGCATGCATCAGTGACACTGTACCTCTTGTCCACCTGTTGGAGCACACGCTGCGTGGAATAATGGACAGGGCACTTGAGGCAGAACAGAGGCAGGAAGAGGAGGACTTCCTTGCCTCTCAAGGCCCCCTTTACCCAGGCAGTGTTCCTTCTGTCCCACCCATCGCACAGGAAGAGGAGGAGGAGGAGGAGGAGGAGGAGGAGGAGGATTGTGTCAGCATGGAGGTGGAGGCTGGCACTCAGCATCATCAGCAGCAGTCTTTTAGGGATGATTTACAGTCCCAAGAAACCAGTGGACTTGTACGTGGCTGGGAGGAGGTGGCTGCGGATCATGTCATCCTTAGTGACCCAGAGGACTCCGGAGCGAATGCCTCAGCAAACCTACGCTGCATGGCCTCCCTGATCCTGCAAAGTCTGCGGAAGGATCCTCGTATTCTTCGGATCAAGGAGAGGGACCATTACTGGCTGGCCACTCTCCTTGATCCACGGTACAAGGGTAAGGTTGCGGACCTTATGTTACCGTCGCAGAGGGAGCAGAGGATGAGACAACTCCGGGAGGCCTTGCAGAAAGGTCTGTGCAACGCGTTCCCAGAGACTGGGAGGTTACAAACTCCTGGTCCTGGACAACGAGTTGCTGAGGCTTCGGCCAGTCAAAGAAGGAGCGGTGGGGAAGGTGGCCGTCTGACCGATGCGTTCAGACAATTCTTTAGTCCGCAGCCCCAAAGTATGATCGGTTCCAGCAACCATCGCCAGCGTCTGATAAACATGGTGCAGGAATATCTAGGGGCAAGGTCAGACTTGGACACCTTCCCCACCGAAAATCCTCTGGCTTACTGGGTCTTGAGGATGGATCACTGGCCAGAGCTTGCACAGTATGCAATTGAGCTACTGGCCTGTCCTGCATCCAGCGTTCTTTCGGAACGCACATTCAGTGCTGCTGGAGGATTTGTCACGGATCACAGGGTGCGCCTGTCCACCGACTCGGTTGATCGACTGACTTTCATCAAGATGAACCAGTCTTGGATCACCACCAGCTACCACACACCTGATGCTGATATAACAGACTAATTGATTTTAACATGTCACATCCCTTCAAGACTGATGCTGATGCTGAGTGCCTGTGCTGTTATGTTGACTGGCTATCCTCCTCCTCCGAGTCCTCAATGATACGATTGATGATGATAGCTTGGAAGATCATTTTTGTTTATGGGTGCCGCCACCAGTGGCTAAGGCCCAATTTTTCAGCCCCTGTTTTACAGGGGCGTGTAATTACAATTTTTTTAGCAATAATTTGCCATAGGGCTCATTGCTGTGCTCCAAGTACAGTATCTGTGAGGGGTTGGAGTGTTGTGGCACCAGTGCCTAAGGCCCAATTTTTCTGCCCCTGTTTAACAGGGGCGTGTCATTACAATTTTTGAAGCAATACTTTGCAACAGGGCTCATTGCTGTGCTCCAAATACAGTATCTGTGAGGGGTTGTAGTGTTGTGCCACCAGTGCCTAAGGCCCAATTTTTCAGCCCCTGTTCAACAGGGGCATGCAATTACAATTCTTGATCTAATAATTCACAGCAGGGTCCATTGCTGCACCCACCAAGAGTAACTCTGAGGGCTTACAGTCTTGTGGCAACGCCACCACCACCACCACCACGAAAGGCCCAATTTTTCAGCCCCTGTTCAAAAGGGGCATGTAATTACAATTCTTGATCTAATAATTCACAGCAGGGCCCATTGCTGCACCCACCAAGAGTAACTGTCAGGGCTTACAGTGTTGTGGCACCAGCACCACCATCAAAGCCCCAATTTTTACTACCACTGTTCAACAATTATATGTAATTAAAATTCCTGATATAATAGTTGACAGCAGGGCGTTCCAGCACCAACCAAGAGTAACTGAGTGCTTACAGTGTTGTGCCAACACCAACAACTAAGGGGCCTATTTCTGCAGAGTATATACGGCAGGTCCCTACTTTCAAACATCCAACTTACAAACGACTCCTACTTGCAAACGAAAGAAGACAACAGGAAGTGAGAGGAAATCTACCCCTAGAAAGGAAAATTCTCTCCTGTAAGAATAAATATGGGAGAAAGGGGTCTCATCTGTACTGATGCTTTATCAGCAATCCTTGTTTCAAGAAAAACACCACATTTCAAAAACAGTTGTCATTGGGACGGAAAGTGAGGTGAAATGTTCTGAACAGGGGCACAGACAGCAAAACAAATGTTACAGGGGTGATAACCCTTACCTATGTTTCCCAAAAAGTTTAAAAATAGATTTTTGGGCTGGAGCTACACTTCAACAATGTACCTGTTCAAAATTACAAACAGATTCTACATAAGAACAAACCTACAGTCCCTGTCTTGTATGCACCGCCTGTATACGGCTGTTCAGAGTATATAGGGCCTTTTTTATTTTATGTGCGGGGTTCCCCTTAATATCCATACAAGACCCAAAGGGGCTGGTAATGGGCTGGGGTAGGGGGGGGGGGGGGTCATGGGGTAGCTATGCCATTTTTCTTAAAGAATTTCATCCATATTACCGGGACCAGACATTACATTAAAGCCGCAAGCAGTTTTAAATGGCTTTTTTTTCCTTTAGAAGTGTCATTTTGTGCAGGGACAGTTCTAAACACGGGAAACACGTGGCACTTCACAGGCATACTTTAGACACCCCCCAGGTACGATATTTAAAGGAATATTTGACTTTTTTTTTTTCACTTTATGCATCATTAAAATGACTGCTCCCGAAAAACGACCGTTTTTAAAACTTCTTTTTGCATTGATACATGTCCCCTGGTGCAGAACCCGGGTTCCCAAACCCTATTTATGACAATAACATGCATAATAGTTGTTATAATTAGCACTTTAGAATTCGAACGTTCGCATCCATTGTATTTAATAGGGTTCTAATGTTCGTTCGAACTTTCGGTCCGTTCGCGGGTTCTGGTGCGAACCGAACCCGGGGGTGTTCGGCTCATCACTACTCTCCATCACAGATCCCCCCCATCACAGACTCCTCTCCATCACAGATCCCCCATCACAGACTCCTCTCTATGAAAGACCCCCCATCACAGACTCCTCTCCATCACAGACTCCACTCTATCACAGATACCTCTCCATCACAGAGCCCCCCATCATGGACTCCTCTCCATCATAGATCCCCCCCATCACATACTCCTCTCCATCACAGATCCCCCCATCACAGACTCCTCTCCATCACAGATCCCCCATTATGGACTCCTCTCCATCACAGATCCCCCCCATCACAGACTCCTCTCCATCACAGATCCCCCATCACAGACTCCTCTCTATGAAAGACCCCCCCCCATCACAGACTCCTCTCCATCACAGACTCCACTCTATCACAGATACCTCTCCATCACAGAGCCCCCCATCATGGACTCCTCTCCATCACAGATCCCCCCATCACAGACTCCTCTCCATCACAGATCCCCCCATTATGGACTCCTCTCCATCACAGATCCCCCCCATCACAGACTCCTCTCCATCACAGATCCCCCATCACAGACTCCTTTCTATGAAAGACCCCCCCCCCATCACAGACTCCTCTCCATCACAGACTCCACTCTATCACAGATACCTCTCCATCACAGAGCCCCCCATCATGGACTCCTCTCCATCATAGATCCCCCCATCACAGACTCCTCTCCATCACAGATCCCCCCATCAAACTCCTCTCCATCACAGATCCCCCCATCAGACTCCTCTCCATCACAGATCCCCCCATCAGACTCCTCTCCATCACAGATCCCCCCATCA
Source organism: Rana muscosa (assembly GCA_029206835.1). Taxonomy (NCBI): domain Eukaryota; kingdom Metazoa; phylum Chordata; class Amphibia; order Anura; family Ranidae; genus Rana; species Rana muscosa. The sequence continues at coordinate 378,488,132 of CM055123.1, forward strand.
CAGACTCCTCTTCATCACAGATCCCCCCATCACAGACTCCTCTCCATCACAGATCCCCCCCATCACAGACTCCTCTCCATCACAGACTCCACTCTATCACAGATACCTCTCCATCACAGAGCCCCCCATCATAGACTCCTCTCCATCACAGACCCCCCCCATCACAGACTCCTCTTCATCACAGATCCCCCCATCAGACTCCTCTCCATCACAGATCCCCCCCATCAGACTCCTCTCCATCACAGATCCCCCCATCACAGACTCCTCTCCATCACAGATCCCCCATCACAGACTCCTCTCCATCACAGATCCCCCCATCAGACCCCTCTCCATCACAGATCCCCCCATCACAGACTCCTCTCCATCACAGATCCTCCTTCACAGATTCCTCTCCATGACAGACTCCCCCTTCACAGATCCCCCCATCGCAGACTCCTCTCCATCACAGATCCCCCCATCACAGACTGCTCTCCATCACAGATCTCCCCATCACAGACTCCTCTCCATCACAGATCCTCCTTCACAGATTCCTCTCCATGACAGACTCCCCCATCACAGATCCCCCCCATCACAGACTCCTCTCCATCACAGATCCCTCTCCATGACAGACTCCCCCTTCACAGATCCCCCCCATCGCAGACTCCTCTCCATCACAGATCCCCCCATCACAGACTCCTCTCCATCACATATCCCCCCATCACAGACTCCTCTCCATCACAGATCCCCCTTGACAGATTCCTCTCCATGACAGACTCCCCCTTCACAGATCCCCCCATCGCAGACTCCTCTCCATCACAGATCCCCCCATTACAGACTGCTCTTCATCACAGATCCCCCCATCACAGACTGCTCTCCATCACAGATCCCCCCATCACAGACTCCTCTCCATCACAGATCCCCCCATCACAGACTCCTCTCCATCACAGATCCCCCCATCACAGACTCCTCTCCATCACAGATCCCCCCATCAAACTCCTCTCCATCACAGATCCCCCCATCAGACTCCTCTCCATCACAGATCCCCCCATCAGACTCCTCTCCATCACAGATCCCCCCATCACAGACTCCTCTTCATCACAGATCCCCCCATCACAGACTCCTCTCCATCACAGATCCCCCCATCACAGACTCCTCTCCATCACAGACTCCACTCTATCACAGATACCTCTCCATCACAGAGCCCCCCATCACAGACTCCTCTCCATCACAGATCCCCCCATCACAGACTCCTCTCCATCACAGATCCCCCATCACAGACTCCTCTCCATCAAAGATCCCCCCATCAGACTCCTCTCCATCACAGATCCCCCCATCACAGACTCCTCTCCATCACAGATCCCCCTTCACAGATTCCTCTCCATGACAGACTCCCCCTTCACAGATCCCCCCATCGCAGACTCCTCTCCATCACAGATCCCCCCATCACAGACTGCTCTCCATCACAGATCTCCCCATCACAGACTCCTTTCCATCACAGATCCTCCTTCACAGATTCCTCTCCATGACAGACTCCCCCATCACAGATCCCCCCCATCACAGACTCCTCTCCATCACAGACTCCTCTCCATCACAGATCCCTCTCCATGACAGACTCCCCCTTCACAGATCCCCCCCATTGCAGACTCCTCTCCATCACAGATCCCCCATCACAGACTCCTCTCCATCACATATCCCCCAATCACAGACTCCTCTCCATCACAGATCCCCCTTGACAGATTCCTCTCCATGACAGACTCCCCCTTCACAGATCCCCCCATCGCAGACTCCTCTCCATCACAGATCCCCCCATCACAGACTGCTCTCCATCACAGATCCCCCCCATCACAGACTGCTCTCCATCACAGATCCCCCCATCACAGACTCCTCTCCATCACAGATCCCCCTTCACAGATTCCTCTCCATGACAGACTCCCCCATCACAGATCCCCCCCATCACAGACTCCTCTCCATCACAGATCCCCCCCATCACAGACTCCTCTCCATCACAGATCCCCCCCATCACAGACTCCTCTCCATCACAGATCCCTCTCCATGAGAGATTCCCCCTTCACAGATCCCCCCCATCGCAGACTCCTCTCCATCACAGATCCCCCCATCACAGACTCCTCTCCATCACATATCCCCCATATCACAGAGTCCCCCGTCACAGATCCCCCATATCACAGATCCCCCCATATCACAGAGTCCCCCATCACAGGTCCCCCATATCACAGAGTCCCCCATCACAGATCCCCCATATCACAGATCCCTCCAGCGATATTACACTGTCCCTTCCATAAGATCGCAGCACTCCTTCTCCCCTACCTTATTCACACAAGACGTGAAGCATGACAGGTCCGGACAAAGCGCGGGGCTTTTCAAGTGAAAGGCAGATGATTGATTGCTTGGACCGCCCCGCTGCCTAGTAACCATTTACCCGCTTCTTAACTCGAGAAGTCCCACCCTTTGTCTGGACCTGTCATGCTTCGCGTCTTGTGTGAATAATCTAGCAGAGGGGAGGGGAAGAGCTGCGATCTTATGAAAGGGGCAGTCCGTGCCGTGGGCCGGGTAAATCACCTTGGCGGGCTGTATGCAGCTCGCGGGCCATAGTTTGAGGACCCCTGAAATTAGGGTGACCACGTGTCCCGGATTGCCCGGGACAGTCCCGCATTTTGCAGATCTGTCCCGGGCACCTTCATTCCAGGACAATACAGTGTCCCGGAATGAAACTGACACAGCCACCCCCCAGGCCAATCTTATGCCCCCAAAAAAAGGCTGCCATATCACTGCTTTACTCACTGACAGTACTTGTCCTGGGAGAAAAAGAAACCCTGGACTGCCGCACTCTGTATAGACAGTTATTTATTCCAAAATTTCAGGTAAAAAATCCAAATTCAAAATAAATCCATAAATCCAAAACAACAAATGCAGATGGTGTGCATGCAGGGAAGGGTGGCTAACGCGTTTCACGTCACGAATTGACGCTTACTCATAGTACTTGTCCTGGCCGGGAATGCCTGGAGGAGCACAATCCCGCCCCCTGCTTGTGATTGGAGAAATCATAAATCCCACCTCGTGTCCGATCACTGTGCTGTGTCTCGTTACAGCACAAGCTGATTTTTGGGAAGGCGGGGATGTCCCTGAACGATAGTTTAAAAATGTGGTCACCCTACCTGAAATAGACAATACTACAGGAAGTGGAGGTCACGTGATTTCTGTGTAGAGTGGAGCTCCAGTGACTGCAGTCTGCAGTACATACTGAGCTGTTCTGTTGGGATTTGCAGAAATACAAGAAGATATTTTTGGGAGGTTTTGTACTTTCTGTTAACCACTTAAGCCCCGGACCATTTGGTAGCTAAAGGACCAGAGGTGAATTCAGAATTTTGCACTGCGCTGCTTTAACTGTAAATTGTGCGGACATGCAATGTTGTACTGAAACGAAATTTGCGTCCTTTTCTTCCCACAAATAGAGCTTTCTTTTAATGGTATTTGATTGCCTCTGCGATTTTTATTTTTTGCGATGTAAACGGAAAAAGACCAAAAATTTAGAAAAAAAATGATATTTTCTACTTTTTGTTATAAGAAAAATCGAATAAACTCAATTGTAGTCATACATTTAGGCCAAAATGTATTCAGCCACATGTCTTTAGTAAAAAAAATGTCAATAAGCGTATATTTATTGGTTTGCGCAAAAGTTATAGCGTCTACAAACTAGGGTACATTTTCTGGAATTTACACAGCTTTTAATTTATGACTGCCTATCTCATTTCTTGAGGTGCTAAAATGGCAGGGCAGTACAAAACCCCCCCAAATGACCCCATTTTGGAAAGTAGATACCCCAAGGAAATTGCTGAGAGGCATGTTGAGCCCATTGAATATTTTTTTTTTTGTCCCAAGTGATTGAATAATGACAAAAAAAAAAAAAATTACAAAAAGTTGTCACTAAATGATATATTGCTCACACATGCCATGGTTATATGTGGAATTGCACCCCAAAATACATTCTGCTGCTTCTCCTGAGTACGGGGATACCACATGTGTGGGACTTTTTAGGAGCCTAGCCACGTACAGGACCCCGGAAACCAAGCACCGCCTTCAGGATTTCTAAGGGCGCAAATTTTTGATTTCACTCCTCACTACCTATCACAGTTTCGAAGGCCATAAAATGCCAAAATAGCACAAAACCCCCATAAATGACCCCATTTTGGGAAGTAGACACCCCAAGCTATTTACTGAGAGGCATGATTAGTCCATGGAATATTTTATATTTTGCCACAAGTTGCGGGAATATGACAAACTTTATTTTTTTTGCACAAAGTTGTCACTAAATGATATATTGCTCACACATGCCATGGGCATATGTGAAATTACACCCCAAAATACATTCTGCTGCTTCTCCTGAGTATGGGGATACCACATGTGTGGGACTTTTTGGGAGCCTAGTCGCGTACGGGACCCCAAAAACCAAGCACCGCCTTCAAGGTTTCTAAGGGCATACATTTTTGATTTCACTCCTCACTACCTATCACTACCTATCACAGTTTTGAAGGCCATAAAATGCCAAGATGGCACAAAACCCCCCCAAATGACCCCATTTTGGAAAGTAGACACCCCAAGCTATTTGCTGAGAGGCATGTTGAGCCCATTGAATATTTTTTTTTTTGTCCCAAATGATTGAATAATGACAAAAAGAAAAAAAAAAGAAAAAATGTACAAAAAGTTGTCACTAAATGATATATTGCTCACACATGCCATGGTTATATGGGCAATTGCACCCCAAAATACATTCTGCTGCTTCTCCTGAGTACGGGGATACCACATGTGTGGGACTTTTTGGGAGCCTAGCCGGGTACGGGGCCCCAAAAACCAAGCACCGCCTTCAGGCTTTAAGGGCGTAAATTTTTGATTTCACTCCTCACTACCTATCACAGTTTCGAAGGCCATAAAATGCCAAAATAGCACAAAATCCCCCCAAATGACCCCATTTTGGAAAGTAGACACCCCAAGCTATTTACTGAGAGGCATGTTCAGTCCATGGAATATTTTATATTTTGCCACAAGTTGCGGGAATATGACAAACTTTGTTTTTTTTGCACAAAGTTGTCACTAAATGATATATTGCTCACACATGCCATGGTTATATGTGGAATTACACCCCAAAATACATTCTGCTGCTTCTCCTGAGTACGGGGATACCACATGTGTGGGACTTTTTGGGAGCCTAGCCGCGTACGGGACCCCAAAAACCAAGCACCGCCTTCAAGGTTTCTAAGGGGATACATTTTTGATTTCACTCCTCACTACCTATCACAGTTTTGAAGGCCATAAAATGCCAAGATAGCACAAAACCCCCCAAAATGACCCCATTTTGGAAAGTAGACACCCCAAGGAAATTGCTGAGAGGCATGTTGAGCCCATTAAATTTTTTTTTTTTTTGTCCCAAGTGATTGAATAATGACAAAAAGAAAAAAAAAAAAAAAAAGTACAAAAAGTTGTCACTAAATGATATATTGCTCAAACATGCCATGGTTATATGCGGAATTGCACCCCAAAATACATTTGGTTGCTTCTCCTGAGTACGGGGATACCACATGTGTGGGACTTTTTGAGAGCCTAGCCGCGTACGGGGCCCCGAAAAGCAAGCACCGCCTTCAGGATTTCTAAGGGCACAAATTTTTGATTTCACTCCTCACTACCTATCACAGTTTTGAAGGCCATAAAATGCCAAGATAGCCCAAAACCCCCACAAATGACCCCATTTTGGAAAGTAGACACCCCAAGCTATTTGCCGAGAGGCATGGTGAGTATTTTACAGCTCTCATTTGTTTTTGAAAATGAAGAAAGACATATTTTTTTTTTCTTTCTTTTTTCAATTTTTAAAACTTTGTGACAAAAAGCGAGATCTGCAAAATACTCAACATACCTCTCAGCAAATAGCTTGGGGTGTCTACTTTCCAAAATGGGGTCATTTGGGGGGGTTTTGTGCCATCTGGGCATTCCATGGCCTCCGAAACTGTGATAGGCAGTGAGGAGTAAAATCAAAAATTTACACTCATAGAAATCCTGAAGGCGGTGCTTGGTTTTCGGGGTCCTGTACGCGGCTAGGCTCCCAAAATGTCTCACACATGTGGTATCCCCGTACTCAGGAGAAGCAACAGAATGTATTTTGGGGTGCAATTCCACATATAACCATGGCATGTTTGAGCAATATATAATTTAGTGACAACTTTTTGTAAATTTTTTATTTTTTTTTATTTTTGTCATTATTTAATCACTTGGGACAAAAAAAAAATATTCAATGGGCTCAACATGCCTCTCAGCAAATAGCTTGAGGTGTCTACTTTCCAAAATGGGGTCATTTGGGGGGGTTTTGAACTGTCCTGGCATTTTATGCACAACATTGGGAAGCTTATGTCACACATCATCCACTCTTCTAACCACTTGAAGACAAAGCCCTTTCTGACACTTTTTGTTTACATGAAAACATTTTTTTTTTAGCAAGAAAATTATGTTGAACCTCCAAACATTATATATATTTTTAAAGCAAAGGCCCTACAGATTAAAATAGTGGGTGTTGCATTTTTTTATCCACACAGTATTTGCGCAGCGATTTTTCAAACGCATTTTTTGGGGGAAAAACACACTTTTTTTATTTTTAATGCACTAAAAAACACTATATTGCCCAAATGTTTGATGAAATAAAAAAGATGATCTTAGGCCGAGTACATGGATACCAAACACGACATGCTTTAAAATTGCGCACAAACGCGCAGCGGCGAGAAACTACATTCATTTTTAAAAGCATTTAAAAGCCTTTACAGGTTACCACGTTGGATTTACAGAGGAGGTCTACTGCTAAAATTACTGCCCTCGATCTGACCTTCGCGGTGATACCTCACATGCATGATGCAATTGCTATTTACATATGACGCTAGACCGACGCTTGCGTTCGCCTTTGCGCAAGAGCAGGGGGGGACAGCGGTGTTTTTTTTTTTTTTTTTAATAATTTATTTTGCTTTTTTATTTTATTTTTAAATTGTTCCTTCCATATTTTTTTTTTTTTATCATTTTTATTGTTATCTCAGGGAATGTAAATATCCCCTAGGATAGCAATAAGTAGTGACAGGTACTCTTTTTTTGAAAAAAAATGGGTGGTTAGACCCTAGATCTTTCCTCTGCCCTCAAAGCATCTGACCACACCAAGATCAGTGTGATAAAATGCTTTCCCAATTTCCCAATGGCGCTGTTTATATCCGGGGGGGGGGCATTCCCTCCCACTGCTTGTAAAAGCAGTCCAGAGGCTAATTAGCCACTAGGATTGCTTTTACATGAAAGCCGGCCGCTGGCTGAAAAGAATGATACCTGCAGGCATCAATCTGGTATAACCATTCAAAGTCCAGCAACATACCAGTACGTTGCTGGTCCTTGTTGGACATGTATTGTAATCTTTTTTTTCATGCAGCCTGTTGGCTGAACGAAAAAAAGAGATTGATCGGTGGGTATGCCCACCATTAGAATACCTCCCTTCATCCACCCACTTCTAATGATGGGCATATATGCCGAAGCATGGGGGCATCCTCCCGCAAAAAAGTTATGCCGCGTACACACGGTCGGACTTTTCCACGGGCAAGCCTCCGTCGGAATTTCGACCGTATATACGCGGCATTAGGAGCAAAATCGCTCCTCCGCCCCTGCTGCCCCCATGCTTCGGCATATATGCTCTTTTTTTTTAACTGTGGTGGTGAAATCACCTCCTACAGCACTGGAGTCACGGCTTTATGTATCGTGGGAGCAAACGCTGTTGCTGTCAAGATAAATAATTCCGCGCTGCAGTTGAATGGCGCACCTGAAAACAAAAAATTACATACCTGAAAAGCAAGCATGATAAAACATTGCAGAATGGAATACAGTAAAAAAGAGCAGAACAATAGAGAGAAAATAGAGAGAGAGAGAACAATAAAACTACAACTATTTTTGGTTTTTTTATTTTATATATTTTTTGTGTTTTTGTTTTTTACGTATTTTTTTTCTTTTTTACACTTTTTTTTTAAACTTTAACAACTGTAATGGTTCGGGTCTCTCAAAATGTAATGGCATCTTGGGAGACCCTGTGTAAGAGTGTCCTAGTCTGTGAAATGCTGTACCCTACGCTAAAACTTCACTTTTGAGTGGTAGCGTTCAAAACATTCACCAAGGCAAAGACCAGGTTTGTCAGGACAGAGTGGACAATAATAACGGGTGTCACGCCTAAATCCACGCTTGCTACAGACACGACATCTTTTTTGGGGGGTTCGTTGGGTAGGGGTACTCGGGAGGAGATGCGTATAATGCCTCTCATGCAGCCGGCTTACTGCATTTGGTAGAGGATGGTGAGGTGCAGAACCGCCTGGACACAGGAGGTCTGTGACTATCTCATTCTGGAATTTTAGAAGAGATAAAGTCCCGCCTGAAGCTCTGTATAGCACATGAGCGTTCAGCAAAGCCAATTGAAATAAGGATAGAGACACTTTTTTGTACCAGCGTCTCGCCTTACGGTCAATTAGATACGGCGCCATCAACTGGTCGTTGAGGTCCACCCCTCCCATATTTTTGTTATATTCGTGGACACAGAGGGGTTTCTCCACAACACCAGTCGCCGTACGAATTTGGACTGTCGTGTCTGCATGAAGGGAGGTAAGAAGGAAAACATTCTTATTGTCCCTCCACTTCATAGCGAGCAAGTTATTACACTTTACGCAGGCTCTCTCCCCCAGCCTAAGACGGGCATCTACAAGCCGCTGGGGAAAGCCCCGGCGATTAGGTCGCACGGTGCCACATGCTCCAATCTGATGATCAAACAAGTGACTAAACAGTGGCACGCTCGTGTAATAATTGTCCACATACAAGTGGTACCCCTTTCCGAATAAGGGTGACACCAAGTTCCACACTATCTTGCCAGCGCTCCCTATGTAATCCGGGCAGTTGACCGGCTCAACCTGACTATCTTTTCCCTCATAAACCATAAAGCTCCATACATAGCCTGTTGCCCTGTCACAGCACTTATAGAGCTTGACCCCGTATCTGGCACGCTTGCTGGGAAGGTACTGCTTGAAAGCCAAGCGGCCAGAAAATTTAATCAGGGACTCATCAACGCAGACAGCTTGATCGGGAATAAACAAGGCTGCAAAACGTTCGTTGAAGTTGTTTATGAGGGGCCGAATTTTATAGAGCCGGTCGTATTCAGGGTCCCCACGTGGACGACAAAGTTCATTGTCGTTGAAGTGCATGAACCGCAAAATCTGCTCGTATCGTTTCCTGGGCATGGAGGCAGAGAACACGGGCATGTAGTCAATTGGGTGCGTGGACCAATAAGCACGCAATGACGGGAATTTATGTGTGCCCATGTTGAGGGAAAGGCCCAGAAAGGTCTTAAATTCAGAAACCGTAATTGGTTTCCAATCTTTGGCAATGGAAGGCAACTGGGGATTAGCGGCGATGAATTGACCATCATATAAATTACTCTGGTCCACAATAGATCTATAGAGATCTTCCATGAAAAACAGCGAATAATAATCGATTGGCATAAAATCAGCTGTTTCCACCTGAATACCGGGTTGGGCAGTGAATGGGGGAAGTACGGGTTCTGCAGAAGTGGTGGGGACCCAATCAGGATAGGCGAATTCTGCAGGAAGGGCACTATGGGCACGACGGGCCTGCCTTTGTCTTCTTATTGGTGGCAGCGGGACACTACTTGTGCTTGCCACCTCGCCAGCTTGAACTGCACTTATGGGACTCGCCACGTCACCACGTGATACTGCAGTGCTGGATGTACGCCCAGGCTGTACTAGGCCGCTGGTGCTTGCCAATTCACCAGAAGGAATAGCGGCGCTAGTACTCCTCTGCTCCATGATACGAGAGCCCTGCGGTTCTTGCTCCTCAACAACCTCAGAAGATCGGGATCGGGTACGCCTGACCTTAGCAGGGACCTCAACTTCGTCGTCAGAGCTATCTGACGTGGGGCCGCTGACGTCACTGTCTTCTACGGGAAGATATTCTGAGCCTGAATCTGACAGATACGTGACCTCCTCTTCACTATCTGTCATGCTCAGAATCTCGTAGGCCTCTTTACTAGTGTACCTTCGACTTGCCATTTTGGGCTCTAAATTTAGGGGTACACTAGTAAGATTCACAGGAAAAAAAGCACCCGACTGTCGTCAGCAAATATATCAAACGCTACAAAAAAAACTGTTAGCGGTCGCAGGGATCAGGACTGTCTCTGCGAACGCTGCAGTTATGTGTTTTGTGTTTGGTAAGTTACAGTGATCGATCGATACTGCACTTGGGTGGGCTGGGCTGGGCTGGGCTGGGCGGAGGGGCTAAACGCAGGTGCTAGCAGGTATCTGGGCTGATCCCGCTAACACTGCGTTTTTGGGAACCCTAAACCGCTGGGGACGCTAGTATAGATCTGATCAGATACTATACCACTAAGGGAGGTGTATGCTTTGCGCGTGGGTGTTAGCGTTACTGGCACTAACCTAACGCTGCCTGGGGCGACGCAGACCCTCTCTGGCGCTAAAACCTAATTGATCTCACCCGCCGGGCGATCAGGGGGTTAAACCTTTATTGGGTTATATACGGCGGGTGCCCTGATGCTATAAAAAGCAAACTAACCAACCAGCGTCACCCGTAACCTTTATATGGTGATCACTGGTGAAAGGGTTAACTAGGGGCAATCAGGGGGTTAAAACCTTTATTAGGTTGAATATGGGGGTAACCGACGCTATATAAAAACCTGACGGGTTACCTAAATAACTAAATAACTAACTGGGTAACCAGTGTCACCAGTGACACTTATACGGTGATCACTGGTGAAGGGGTTAACTCTAGGGGCAATCAGGGGGTTAAAATAATATATGGGGGTATCTGACGCTAATAAAAACCTGCGGCTAACCTAAAAATAATTAACTGGCTATCTAGGGCACCACCGGCACTAAATACAGCGATCGAAAATACGATCGATTAGTGACGCTGGCGTTAGGGGGTGAAAGGGTTACCTGGGGGGCGATCAAGGGGTTAAACCTTTATTAGGGGGGGTTAGGGGGCTACCCTGGACCTAAAGGGGCCTAATCCTAACTGCCCTGCAACTTTTTATTATCACAGATGACGCTAAATGCAGTGATCAGTAAAATAAATGATCACTGCAATCAGTGACACTGTGATTGGGGGCTGGGGCGTGACCTGGGGGGTGATCTGGGGGTGACTGGGGGGTGAAATGTGTGCCTATGTGTACCTATGTGTCAGTGGACTGTTGGTGCACTAACCTGCTTCTTCTCTCCTCGGCGCCGGAATCGAAAAGACCGCCGCGAGGGAGATGACATCACTTCCTCCTGCCTGTGTTTACATCACATGGCAGAGGAAGCATTTTCATTGGCCGGGAGCGATCGCGAGGGGGTGGCCGAAATCGAATGGTCACCCCCTCATCTCCGAACGCTCCCCCACGATTAACGGCCGCTCACTGTATAGGAGGGGGGTCCGATCGGACCCCCCAACTATACAAAGGTGATCACGTATGCTCTACGTGATTGTGCCTGTCGGTGCCATTCTGCCGACGTATATATACAGTGAGCGGTCGTTAAGTGGTTAAAGTGCTGTCCTTAAGTTAACTATGTTAACTGGACTTGTTTCTAAAAGCATTTACCATTTACCAATTTACATATTTTGGGGATCATAGAATTTCATGTTTATGTTGGAAGAAGAATGCAATAATTTGTTCCAGAAGCATGCTTGTAATCCAAAGCACTCGTATATCAAAGCGAGTTTCCCCATAGAAATCAATGGAAACTCAGATAATTTGTTCCACTGTCACTGCTAGTTAGGCTTGCCACATTTTCTTCAAGTCAAACCCGAACACTTTAGCGGCACACAGATTTTTTTTTCTTTTTTATATAGGCTATACATATATTTTGCAATTAAATAACATTTCTAATCAAATGAAGTTAGGCACAAGAGTCCCCCTTTAAATCAGAGTCCACAGAGTTCCCATTTTACACTGTAAGGGGGGACTCTGCAGACTCTGATGTAAGGGAGATCTCTGGGGAATCTAACATACAGAATGCTCTGGGAACCCTGATCTAAGGGGGAACACTGAGAACTCTGATGTACGGAGAAGACTCTGATGTAAGGGGGAACACTGTGGCCTCTGGTGTAAAAGGGAAACTCTGATGTAAGGGGTGCTCTGAGAACCCTGATTTGCCTTAGTGTACTCACTCAGCCACAGGAGAGAGAAGGGGGGAGACTTGCATCACAGACAGGGATGGATGGTGAGCTCACTCACCCTTTGGCAGTCAGCACCTCTCATCCAGATGTATCTGAGGTTGCTGGATTTCAAATTTACGGTCCCGACTTTCCTTTTCTGTGGCACAGCGCCAGGGATTGACGTGTGGGCAGACACAGAGGGGTAGGGGTGAGGGGAATAGGTGCAGATCAAGCTCTCTCTCCTCTCCCGTCTGTGTGGGGGAGGGGGAATTGTTAGTGCTGACTTTGGGCAGTGGGAAAGAGGGTAACAGACACTCCTGGCGTACACAACTGCAACCAGCAACGCTGCTGGGAAGCCATAGTCTGGTCTGAATAATGTGTCTGGGTTTCAGGCGGTCTGAAACCCGAACGCATGATTCCAAACCCGAACTGTCCGGGTGAATCCCGGACAGGTGGCAACCCTACTGCTAGTGTGTGCAGTACCGCGTGTGGCCAGAGGTGGAGGGGTCGGAGACTATTTGGAGACGCTTGAAAATACCAGGGAACTGAGTGTTTCCGAGTGTCTCAGAGCGTCACCGGCGCCCCCGCAGCTCTGGCCAAATGAGGTACTGCACACCCCAGAGGCTTGAATCCTGCTCGTCTTGCAAGACAACACTCGCAAATCAAGTCAGGATTTTTTTTTTAAATAGCTCGTATTGTGAAACGCTCTTAAATTGCGTTACTCGCAATCCGAGTACATGTTTCTAAGCACAATCTCATTGTTCTTTCTGCTCCACTTTAATGCCAACTAACAGAGCCAAGATTGAGACACACATGGATCTCCACGCAAAAAATGTTTTACGGGTCAGAGGTATGTCGACATTAAACCTCCATCTTCTTGAAAATCATATATGTTCAAATATTATCCACTAAACGACCGCCCAGCCGCATTGTAGTGCAGATGGGTGGCCGCTGTAGGCAAAGCGATGTGCTGGAACGTCGCTGCCTACTCCCAGGTTTAGGGCGCACTATCACAGTCTCACTAGAAGTCATTTATCTCTGTCATTTGTTGTATAAAACAAATAAAAAAAAAAATATTCCAGTACATATCCAATAGTTTGTAGACGCTAAAACTTTCAAGCAAACCAATCAATATACACTTATTGAGATTTTTTTTTTTGTATCAAAAACGTAGCAGAATATATTTAGGACAAAATTCATGAATCAAATATTTTTTTTAGTCTATCTAGATCTTGACTTTCCAGGACTTTCCAGGGCCTCCAGGACCAATTTCCCCAAAGGGTCTTCCAATTGGTCACATCTCAATTCCTTCTTGGACAGCTTTGGCAAGTCATCTTCCTCTATCTGTGTTACTCCACAGTATTGTTTGGGGACCCCTACCACTGTGACCCCTATCTCTTCTGCTCTGGATCCTCCACTGGCCTGGAGTTCAGCTCCTTGACAGAGGGCCCGCACCCCGTCCGGTGCCACTTGGGTCCAGTCTTCTGTACTGCTGGTGGGAGCATGAGACCTTCTAGACAGGGCATCTGCATCTCGATTGCCAGCCCCAGGTTTGTATTTCAGGCTGAAATTGAATCCAGACAGTGCAGCCAGCCATCGATGGCCTGTGGCATCCAGCTTTGCTGTGGTGAAAAGATAAGTAAGGGGGTTGTTGTCAGTTTTCACAGTGAATTCTGCCCCATACAGATAGTCCCTAAGTTTGTCGACTACAGCCTACTTGAGGGCCAGGAACTCCAACTTATGAGTGGGGTAGTTCTTTTCAGAGGGGGTCAAACTCCTGCTCACATATGCAACGGGTCGCAGTTGCCCTTCATGCTCCTGATAGAGCACTCCTCCCAGACCGTCATGGCTGGCATCTACATGGAGTTCATAGGGCTTCTTTGGATCTGCATAGGCCAAGACAGGGGCAGTGGTTAAGCTTTCCTTCAGCATCTGGAAGGCCTCTTCACACTTTCCATTCCACTGATCTTCGACTGACTCCCCCGGCTTCCTGGGGCCCGAGTCATCCTCCTCTCCCTCTGTCTTTAACAGTTCATTCAGGGGCCTGGCAATCCGTGCGAACCCCTCTACAAACCTCCTATAGTAGGAGCAGAACCCCAAAAAGGACCTGAGTTCTGTCAAAGTGGTGGGCCGTGGCCAGGAGGTAACTGCCTCCAGCTTCTCGGGGTCTGTGGCTACCCCTTCTTCGGACACTATGTGCCCCAGATAGTTGAGTGATGACTGGTAGAACTGGCATTTCTCTGGTGAAAGCTTTAGTCCTTCCTCACTGAGTCTTTTCAAGACTCTTTCCAGTCTCTCTTCATGTTCCTCTAGAGTCTTCTCAAAGACAATGATATCATCTAGGTACACTAGGACTTCGATGAGGTTCATGTCTCCTACGGTTTTCTCCATGAGACGTTGAAAGGTGGCAGGGGCTCCAGACAAACCTTGGGGCATCCGGTCAAATTCAAAGAATCCCACAGGGGTTATGAAGGCTGTCTTCTCCTTATCTTCCGGATGCATGGGGATCTGGTAGTATCCGCTCTTAAGGTCCATGACACTGAACCACCTGGCTCCAGACAAACTCTGTAGGGCGTCCTCTATCCTCGGGGTGGTATACTGGTCGGGTATCGTTCTCCGATTGAGAGTCCTGTAGTCTATACACAATCTCAACGACCCATTCTTCTTCCTGACCACCACTATCGGAGAGGCATAGGGGCTTCTAGATTCCCGGATAACACCGGTCCGCTTGAGCTCGGCGAGCTGTTCTCTCGGGTCAGCTAGAGGAACTCGCCTAACCCTCTCTCTGAAGGGTTTGTCTTCCTGGAGGCGGATTCGATGGGTGGCACTCTTCGCACACCCTACATCAAACTCATATTTAGAGAGGATCTTCCTCCATCTGGTCAACTGGGCCTTTGCCCTCTCTTTCCAGGCCCTTGGCAGGTTCGGGTTCTCCATGCAGAGCTTCTCCCAGATAGTTTTTTCTCCCTCTGTCTTCTCCACATCTGATAAGACAATTGGGGCAGCAGGGCTCACCTGGCCCAGTAACATCCTGGCTGGGATCTCCATGGGGCACCCGTAGTGTTCCTGACGTTCACCGGCACCTTACAGTGTGCCTTCTTCAAAGCTCTTAACGGAACCATTTCTGGGATCACTTCTAGGCCTGAGTGTTCTTCCCTGGGGTCTGGTTCCAACATGACAAAGGGGCCAGGTTGTTCCCAAGTAAGCTTCACAGTGGCTCTGAGACAGGTTACTTCACCGGGCTGCAGCACTATTCCTTTCTTCCCTAGTCTCAAGACTTTCCCTACCCCCTCTTCTGGGGCCTTCTGTTCTAAGACTAGTCGCTGGTAGGCTGTCTTCAACATTGGGTGGATTCTGGTGACTGCTGGATTCTTCCCTCTTGCTAGAGGGGCCAAGAGCCTCCGGACCAAGTCCGTGTTGGTCCCTATTATTAGGGAGCTCTTGTTGGCTCCAGGCGGTCGGGGGCACACCACTGCCAGGGTATCGAACACTTCAGCCTTCCCGGCCACGGAGGGGTCGAAGGTCAATTTTATGGGCAAGTAACCATCGTAAGGGGAACTCTGTGTTCCGATCCCCCATATCTCCAAATCTTCAATTCTCTGGATGGGTAGATGACTCAGATGTTTATCATAGAAGTCCCGGTATAATAAGGTCACTTGCGCCCCAGTATCCAAGATGGCTCTTGTGTAGACTCCCTCCACTTGAATAGGTACTATGGGGGAGGGGCCTACCAGTTTTTTTGGATATGGCTTCAGAGGGCTCTCTTTCTTTTGATTCCTCTGTCTTCCCTTTGGACTCTCCTTCTTGTATTTGGCTGTAGACTTTAGTCCCTCTTGGGCTCGGTATGCATTGATATCCCCCCTCTTTTTAGGTGTAGGTTCCCGCTGAGGGACGTTATTCCTCTTTTTAGGGGTGTATTCCCGCTGGGGAACACTGTTCTTCTTCTGAGGGGATTTGCCCCCTTTCCTTTTGGGCTTCTCATTCAGTTTGTGTCCAATGGAGCTCACTGGAGATGATGGACACCCGGTTGACTCCTTCACCGGGGCCCTCTGAAGTTTTCCGCCGGCTTGCGATTATTTGTCTTCTTCTTCTTGGGACTGGAACATATTTTTGCAATATGGCCAATTCCTCCGCAGTTGAAACAAATCGCATCCCCCCAATCTTGTAGGGAAGTGGGCACTGAGGTCTCTGGGAACAACTCCTTCTTCGGTCCCTCTCCTTCTGGGACCCTTGAGTCTTTTGCCATCAAAGAGGTCAGCATCTCCAATACCCGAGACATCTGTGACTTCAAGGTATCCACTTCTGAGTCTCTTTTAGAGGCCATGGCTGATCTGATCATTACAGGTGTAGAAGAGATGTGCGCCTTGATCGCTTGCTGATCTTTCTGTAGAGCCTCTTCATCTCTGATGATCTTTATCAGATCTGGGTAATTCAGTGACACTGGATCCGAGCGTAGCGCTCCCTTTAAGATCTTCTTCATTCTTGCCGCATCTATGGCTAGGGGTACCATTCCCTTCTTCAGCACGATTTGGCAAAGCATCTTGTTCAGTCTTCTGACATACTCCGATAATGTTTCTCCCGGCTGCAAAAAAGTGTGTTCGAATTGGTATACTAGCTCTGTCACCTTCTCTAACTGACCGAATTCTTCTTGCAGCATGGCTAAACAGTCATAGGCAGTGCAAGCAGCATTTCCAAACCGGAGGCTTTTTACAGCTTCCGCAGCTGCGCCTTTCAGACTCTCAATCACACGCTGCTTCTTCTGCGCTTCAGGCACCTCCCATGCCTCTACTGCTAGTAAGGCCTATTCGATCCAGGAATCGAAGTCTTCTTCCCCTGCAGGGACAGGAAGCTTCCTTGAAAATATTCTTAGCCTCCGGTAGCTAGCCTCTACGTGTACCGTGTTGGTTTTCTGGCACTTCGCGAGCAGATCCTTTAAGGCATTTAGCAATTCTGGTGCTATGGTAGTAACGGGTGCTGCCAGAGGCGTCGTCCCCTTCTTCTTCTCTGGTATTAGTATAGCTCTGTACCTGGCTATGAACAATCCCACAGTAATACAAGCAGTTGTGAAGTATAGTAATGGACACTAATACCGGAATGATTAACTATACCAGATTTACTTGGGTATAAAAGTCAACAATCAATACAATACATCACATACATGCAGAGCCCTGCAGTAATAATGACACTAATAAACTATAGTGTAAAGAGATCACACACCACGTGCAGCTATTCTCCCCGTGAGCAATATGGCGCTCAATAAAGTCCTACACTCCTAGTCAGGCCTGACTCGTTTAAAGCTCAGTCTTAAAGTGGAGAGTCTTCGCATGCAAGATGATCGGTGGTGCACATACAGGAACAATATTTTATAATCCAATAATGGTTTGTAGTAATAGGAACAACTCCCCGGAGACTATATAACTCAGTTCTGCAACTAGTCTCCTGTCAGGACAGCAAGTATAGCACGATGGACCAAGGCAGTCAATAGGCCTAAACAAAAGTACACGGCTATAGTTGTGAGCAGGTGCTCTCTCACCCCTACGGACTCGATCCTAGTCCGGGACTTCCACCGCTGTGTCGTTGCACACAGGGTCTGCGACAACCGGGTCTCCGGTCCAACTGGGGTCAGCAAATCAAGTAGAGATCAGGTGCCACCCAGGCTCCGCAGTGGGGTGGAAGGCTCTTTAGAAGTGCGCAAGGCCCAGGCCTTGGGCCTTGCACTTGTAGCAGGTCCGCACAGGGAGTCCTCTTGTTAGCAGCGCGGTGTCCAAAGAGGCCGAGCTTAGCCTCGCCCTTCCCTTTTATACCCCACCCATGAGTCTCTGCGGTGGCAAAATGCACCTTGGGTGCCAAACGGGGTTCTGGGTAACGTAGTCCATGGGGCCTTAAAGGAGACCCCGCTACATATATATATATTTATATATATATATATATATATATTGTGACAGCAGGAAGGTAAAGTCACCTGGTTGCATCCAGGGGGGTAGATATATTTCGCCCAGATTCAGGCTTTACGCCGATTTATACAACTAGGTGGAGAGTTGTATAAGGCTAGTGGGCTCATGGATGACTCATACCTCTAGGGAGAGGGCTGGGCGTCGTGCAGACAGGGAGTTGATGAGACCAGCTGAACCTTGTCAGCTCATTTAGGCCTCTATAAGAAATCCCAGCTTCATTAGATGTTAGCTCATGCCTGGACCCAGACCTGTGTGGACTGTCTAGGGAGAGTGAACCCCTGTGCGGTGAGAAAAAGCCTGTGTGGCTATTTGCTTGGACATTTAAAACTAGGGACTAGGACAGCACTAGGCTGATCCCAGTTGTTAGTTAGGAAACCTGTATGTTTAGTCAGAGGTCAACTTGACCAGGATTTATTTTGGTTATGTTTCTTTTGCTTTGCTGTGTTTTGTCACTGTAAATAGAAAATAAACCGCACCTTTTTGATTTTGAAAACCACAACCTCCGTTTGCTGGGCCTGTTTTGTGTGGGGAGCCCATCCCGGGGGTCACACACACCCGCTGTCGAGCTAACCCCCTCACAGTTGGTGGAGAACCAGTGGCAGTTTTTTTTTAAGCCAGCATGGAGGAGATACTGAAACAGCTGGCTCTAGCAAATGCCAATCAACAGCAGACAAATGCAGGTTTGCAAAGGAGCCTTGCAGCCCAGCAGCAAGCTCATCAACAGAGCCTTGCAACTTTACAACAGAGTCTGGAGGCTCAGCAACAAGCCCAACAGCAATCTGAGGCCCGCTTCATAGACCTGTTGCAGAAGCAAGAGCAGAGACTACAACAACAGATGGAAGCAGTAATGCAGCAACGTCCGCAGACCAGTGAGGAAAGCCGTCCCACTAATACCGCGTCCTTTGGGGTGAGTCGTTTATTGACAAAAATGACTGGAGAGGATGATCCAGAGGTATTTTTGACCACATTTGAAAGGACCGCTGAAAGAGAAAAGTGGCCTGAGGAGCAGTGGGCTGGACTAGTGGCTCCTCTGTTAACTGGTGAATCGCAGAAAGCTTACTATGACCTAGAGCCTAACCAAGCAAAAGACTATGTGATGCTAAAAGCTGAAATATTGGCAAGGCTGGGTGTCACCCTGGCTGTCCGGGCTCAGCGTGTGCATAACTGGACTTTCCAGCTTGGAAAACCCCCCAGGTCTCAAATGTATGATCTCATTCACCTGAGCAGAAAGTGGCTACAGCCAGAGACTTTGTCCGCACCAAAGATTGTGGAACGTGTTGTAATGGATCGGTTTTTGAGAGCTCTTCCTACTGCCATCCAAAAGTGGGTAAGCCATGGAGACCCAGAGACGGCCGATGGTCTTGTGGATCGTGTGGAGAAATACTTGGCTACAGAGAACCTGACGGCCTCTTCCAGAGACACTCGGACTTTCCACCCTAAGACCAGACCATCCCCAGGGGCGGATAAGAGGATTCCAAGGGGTGAGGGTGGAGAGAGTGAGAGGGTGGGAGCTCTACCCCAAGTTTGGCGAGAACAGCCTGGGAAATCAGCGGCTCAAGAGGCGGCAAGAAGGATCGTTTGCTACCGCTGCCGGCAAGCGGGACATATTGCAGCCAATTGCCCGGTTGTGGAGGAACCCATGCAGTGTGACTTTCTGACGGGCAGACGTCAGTCGCTGTGTGCGACAGTCGCATGCACTGCCATTCGGGGAACTGAGAAACATTTATGCAAAATGTGTATTAATGGTAGAAATGTTGTGGTATTGCTGGATTCAGGTAGCCTTGTGACCCTGATAAAGGCTGAGTTAGTTAAAACAGAGGTCTCTGGGAATAGCAAGGTAGCCGTTATTTGTGTGCATGGGGACACCCGAGAGTATCCAGTGACTACAGTGTGTTTCGAGACCCCCAAAGGTACCCTCTCTCATCCAGTGGGCTTAGTATCTCAGTTACCGCATGACGCCATTGTGGGAAGGGATTTTCCGAAGTTCTGGGAACTGTGGGATGATCCTGAGCCCCCCACTGGTGCCCCTATGTACCAGGAATGTGATAGCCAGAACTCCCCTGAGAGTGGTGAGGACTCTCCGGAATTTCCCTTGTCAGTATTGGCAGGGGAGACTCAAGAAACTGGAGAGGAGCCCACCTCCTCAGACGAAAACCTACCGTCTGTGGAGTTTTCTGATCTTGAGGTTCACAGGGAAAACTTTGCCACAGAACAGTTGAAAGACCCCGCCCTAATAAAGGCACGGGAAAACGTAGTGAAAATAGATGGCGAGTTAGTGAACCCAGATAATACCGGCACTTACCCATACTTCAGCGTAGAGAAGGACCTACTGTATCGGGTGGCAAAAAGGGCAGAAGAAACCGTTGAGCAGCTTGTGGTGCCCAAACCTTACAGGAAGTTGGTGTTGGAGTTGGCCCATGGGCACATTCTTGGAGGTCATCTGGGGACAGAGAAAACCCGAGAGAGGGTATTACAGAGATTCTATTGGCCTGGGGTGATGAAGGACATAGAAAATTATTGTTCCTCCTGCCCTGTGTGTCAGAGGTCGGCCCCGATGCCACATTTCCGTAGCCCGCTGGTCCCTCTACCCATCATTGAGGTCCCGTTTGAGAGAATCGCAATGGATTTGGTAGGTCCTATAATCAAGTCCGCTAGGGGGCACCAGTACATATTGGTTATAATGGACTATGCCACCCGTTATCCAGAAGCGATCCCTCTCAGAAATACCTCGGCCAAAACCATAGCCAAAGAGCTATCTCTTGTTTTTAGCCGGGTGGGTATTTGTAAAGAACTGCTTACGGACCAAGGTACACCCTTTATGTCCCGGGTTATGAAAGAGCTGTGTAAATTGTTCAAAGTGACGCAATTGCGTACATCTGTGTATCACCCCCAAACCGATGGGCTGGTTGAAAGATTCAACAAAACCCTAAAACAAATGTTGAAGAAAGTGGTGGATAGAGATGGAAGGGATTGGGACTGTCTACTTCCTTATTTGATGTTTGCTATTAGGGAGGTGCCCCAATCCTCTACGGGATTCTCCCCCTTTGAGTTACTGTATGGGAGACACCCAAGAGGGCTGTTGGATATTGCCAAGGAAACTTGGGAAAGTGAGAGTTCTCCCCACAGGAGTGTGATTGAGCATGTCGCCCTGATGCAAGATCGAATTGCACAGGTAATGCCCATCGTGAAGGAACATTTGGCCCAAGCGCAGTTGGCACAGCAGAGAGTGTACAACCGTGGAGCCAAGACCCGTACCTTTTCCCCGGGGGATAGGATATTGGTACTTGTCCCTACGGTTGAAAGTAAATTCCTTGCCAAATGGCAAGGCCCCTACGAGATAATGGAAAAAGTGAGCGAAGTGAATTACAAGGTCAGACAACCAGGAAGGCGAAAGCCCGAACAGATCTATCACGTTAATCTGTTGAAAGCCTGGAGGGATAGAGAGTCCCTAGTCGCAGACACTTGGTCACCAGCTCAAACTGGTTGCGTGATTCCTGAGGTTGGAATCGCAGCCACCTTGTCACCACCCCAACAACAGGAGGTTAAGGAGTTTGTGCTTCGCAACAAGGAGGTATTCTCTGAGCTGCCGGGACAAACATCTGGGGTAGAGCATAACATTATTACCCCGCCCGGTGAAAGGGTGAAGTTAAAACCCTATCGGATCCCAGAGGCCCGACGGGAGGCAATACGGGAGGAAGTACAGAAAATGCTGAACTTAGGGGTGATAGAGGAGTCCCAAAGTGATTGGTCTAGTCCCATTGTGTTGGTGCCTAAACCGGATGGGAGCTGGCGATTTTGTAACGATTTTCGTCAGTTGAACAAAGTTACAAAATTTGACACCTACCCTATGCCACGTATAGATGAGTTGATCGACCGGCTGGGAACAGCCCGATACATGACGACTCTTGACCTCACAAAAGGGTATTGGCAAATCCCCCTGGCCAAGTCGGCCAAAGAGAAAACCGCATTTGTAACCCCAGACGGGGCGTTCCAATATAAAAGAATGCCGTTCGGGTTACAGAATGCGCCGGCCACATTCCAGCGGAAAATGGACCAGATGCTGAGGCCCCATCGGAAGTATGCTGCGGCTTACCTGGATGACATAATTGTCCATAGCACAGATTGGGCCTCACATCTGCCAAAAGTGCAAGCAGTCCTGGACTCTGTTCGGGAAGCAGGGTTTACGGCTAACCCCAAGAAGTGTACCATTGGGCAGGAGGAGGCCAAATATCTTGGGTACACCATTGGGAGGGGAGTAATAAAACCCCAACTCAACAAAGTCGAGGCCATCCAGAGTTGGCCACGTCCCAACAGCAAGAAGCAGGTACGAGCCTTTCTGGGAATCGCTGGGTATTATCGGCGATTCATTCCCCACTTTGCTTCTAAGGCTGTGCCCCTAACCAACCTGACGAAGGGGAAAGGGTCGGTCATGATTAAATGGACCCCCGAGGCTGAGGCAGCATTCCAATTCTTGAAACAAGCCTTATGTAGCCAGCCAGTGTTGTACTCACCCGACTTCTCTAGAGACTTTGTCGTACAAAGTGATGCGTCAGATGTGGGGTTAGGAGCAGTATTGTCCCAGGTCTGGAACGGGGAAGAGCACCCAGTCATTTACCTCAGCAGGAAGTTGAAGTCCCATGAGGTAAATTACGCCACCGTTGAAAAGGAGTGTTTAGCGGTGAAGTGGGCTCTAGATTCCCTTCGGTACTACCTGCTAGGTAGGCACTTTGACATGGTTACGGATCACGCTCCGTTAAAGTGGATGGCTCAAAACAAGGAAACAAATAGAAGAGTGAATAGGTGGTTCCTGGCCCTCCAGGAATTCAACTTCACAGTAAAGCATCGCCCTGGCGTTCAAATGGGGAATGTGGATGCTTTGTCTCGAGTACATGAATGCCTGATTGCTGGTGTTCCAACCCCGAGGTTAAAACAAGAGGGGGGGGGTATGTGACAGCAGGAAGGTAAAGTCACCTGGTTGCATCCAGGGGGGTAGATATATTTCGCCCAGATTCAGGCTTTACGCCGATTTATACAACTAGGTGGAGAGTTGTATAAGGCTAGTGGGCTCATGGATGACTCATACCTCTAGGGAGAGGGCTGGGCGTCGTGCAGACAGGGAGTTGATGAGACCAGCTGAACCTTGTCAGCTCATTTAGGCCTCTATAAGAAATCCCAGCTTCATTAGATGTTAGCTCATGCCTGGACCCAGACCTGTGTGGACTGTCTAGGGAGAGTGAACCCCTGTGCGGTGAGAAAAAGCCTGTGTGGCTATTTGCTTGGACATTTAAAACTAGGGACTAGGACAGCACTAGGCTGATCCCAGTTGTTAGTTAGGAAACCTGTATGTTTAGTCAGAGGTCAACTTGACCAGGATTTATTTTGGTTATGTTTCTTTTGCTTTGCTGTGTTTTGTCACTGTAAATAGAAAATAAACCGCACCTTTTTGATTTTGAAAACCACAACCTCCGTTTGCTGGGCCTGTTTTGTGTGGGGAGCCCATCCCGGGGGTCACACACACCCGCTGTCGAGCTAACCCCCTCACAATATATATATATATATATATATTAATTCGAGTATCTGGAGAATTTCAGTCGCCTCAGATTACATTACAATTATTAGAGTGGAAGTTACACGTTGTAATGCAGATTGTCATCCATCCCTCAGGTCCTGGGTGTTATCTGTTTATGTGTCATCTAATTTACTGAAATATGGACACAAACAATCCAATCTCAATGTTTTTAATTATTACACTGATAAGGAGTCTCTAATCTTTGATTATAAAAATATTTATTTTGATTATAAACTCCATGAGCAGGACACTCGTATTCATGTTGTATTGAACTGTAATGTGATTGTACTGCTGTCACCCGTTTATTGTAAAGAGTTGTGTAAACTGTTGGCGCTATATAAATCCTGTATAATAATTCTATTTTTTGTTAATGTAGTACACAACAGCGCCAAGCAAATCCCCATCACCCCCCATCATCCCAACAGGTCACAAATGCTCTTCTAATGCCGCGTACACACGATCGATCGATTTTTTCGACGGTGAAAACACGGAACAGCTTGTTCCCCCCACACACGGACGTTTTAAATGACATTTTTTGTTTTGGTCGAAAAAAACGACCGTGTGTGGGCTCCGCGGCAGTGTTTCCCTATGGGAAAACTGCCACAGAAAAAAACGACGGGAATCACGACGAGAAAAATTAGAGCATGTTCTAATTTTTCTCGTCGTGATTAATGCAGTTTTTCCCGTCGAGAAAAACGACAAAAAGCCCACAGACGATCGTTTTTCTCGTCCAAAGGAAAACATTTAATTTTTCTCGACGGGAAAAACGGTCGTGTGTACGTGGCATAAGACCTTCTCACAGGCACCACATCAGAGCTGTCTTCTCCTAATGCTGACATGATATCATGAGAATTGTAGTTCAAAGAATGTCGGATTGATTATGCAATCTAGATGTCGCCCTGTGTCCATTCCCTCAAATTCCCTCGGTAGGAGTTAGCGGCACACCGATTATAATGTTTACACAGGGAATAGATTTAAAGGGGAATGTAAATCCAGCAATAGGAGTTCATCATGATGTAATGCTGATCCACATGGAACATGTAGAAATAATGATCGCACCGATCCCAGATGTGCCCGGAGCAGGGAGGACAATGCTGGGGGGACACGATTCATTGTCTGCTCAGCGATCTGTCCCTCCATGTTAGTACAGAATTGTGCTGGATGGAACAAGCTGTACAAGTCACCTTTCTGCTTGTTATTCACTAAGAATGAAATAATCCGATCAGTGAGATCGGAGGAGGATTTTCTGTCTTCTCATTTACTGTGTTATGGAGACAAGCAGTCCAGTGTCAGAGCTCCTAATTCTTACACAGAGAAGGAATCTCTAATCGTGGATTATAAACATATATATGAATAATATATTCTCTTTTTGGTAGTGCTTGTATGATGTAGAGGAACTCCCCTCCCCCATCCCACACAAAGAAGGTATCTCTACTAACACAGATAATGGGCAGATCTTGGCGGGCATTTTAAAAATGCCGCTTTTTTAAGTAAACCAATCATGGAAAGGGGTGTGAGTTAGTTGTCCAATCAGAAGGCAGTGATGTGTATAAATAGACGTCGCACAGCCCGTGTTCTCATACTTGTATCTCTTCTGGAGATTGGAAGCATTGATCAGCCATGGCAAGAACCAAGCAGACCGCTCATAAGTCCACCGGAGGGAAAGCTCCCCGCAAGCAGCTGGCCACCAAGGCCGCCCGCAAGAGCGCCCCGGCCACCGGCGGAGTCAAGAAGCCTGACCGCTACAGGTCCGGCACCGTGGCTCTCCGAGAGATCCGCCGCTACCAGAAATCCACTGAGCTGCTCATCCGAAAGCTGCCCTTCCAGCGCCTCGTCCGAGAGATCGCCCAGGACTTCAAGACCGACCTGCGCTTCCAGAGCTCCGCCGTCATGGCTCTGCAGGAAGCCTCCGAGGCCTACCTCGTAGGACTCTTCGAGGACACCAACCTCTGTGCCATCCACGCCAAGAGGGTCACCATCATGCCCAAAGACATCCAGCTGGCACGCCGCATCCGCGGAGAGAGGGCCTAATTTCCCCCACCCTCCTCCTCATCACCCCCCCTACACACAACACAAAGGCTCTTCTCAGAGCCACCACATCCTCCTCACACAGAGCTCCATACTATCTCATCACTACTACTACATCATACAAATACTTCCCACCACATCCTCCTCACACAGAGCTCCATACTATCTCATCACTACTACTACATCATACAAATACTTCCCACCACATCCTCCTCACACAGAGCTCCATACTATCTCATCACTACTACTACATCATACAAATACTTCCCACTACATCCTCCTCACACAGAGCTCCATACTATCTCATCACTACTACTACATCATACAAATACTTCCCACCACATCCTCCTCACACAGAGCTCCATACTATCTCATCACTACTACTACATCATACAAATACTTCCCACTACATCCTCCTCACAAAGAACTCCATACTATCTCATCACTACTACTACATCATACAAATACTTCCCACCACATCCTCCTCACAAAGAGTGCAATACTATCTCATCACTACTACTACATCATACAAACACTTCCCACCACATCCTCCTCACACAGAGCTCCATACTATCTCATCACTACTACTACATCATACAAATACTTCCCACTACATCCTCCTCACAAAGAACTCCATACTATCTCATCACTACTACTACATCATACAAATACTTCCCACTACATCCTCCTCACAAAGAACTCCATACTATCTCATCACTATTACTACATCATACAAACAATTCCCACCACATCCTCCTCACACAGAGCTCCATACTATCTCATCACTACTACTACATCATACAAATACTTCCCACTACATCCTCCTTACACAGAGCTCCATACTATCTCATCACTACTACTACATCACACAAAAACTTCCCACTACATCCTCCTCACACAGAGCTCCATACTATCTCATCACTACTACTACATCATACAAACACTTCCCACCACATCCTCCTCACACAGAGCTCCATACTATCTCATCACTACTACTACATCATACAAATACTTCCCACTACATCCTCCTCACACAGAGCTCCATACTATCTCATCACTACTACTACATCATACAAATACTTCCCACTACATCCTCCTCACACAGAGCTCCATACTATCTCATCACTACTACTACATCACACAAATACTTCCAACCACATCCTCCTCACACAGAGCTCCATACTATCTCATCACTACTACTACATCATACAAATACTTCCCACTACATCCTCCTCACACAGAGCTCCATACTATCTCATCACTATTACTACATCATACAAACACTTCCCACTACATCCTCCTCACACAGAGCTCCATACTATCTCATCACTACTACTACATCATACAAATACTTCCCACTACATCCTCCTCACACAGAGCTCCATACTATCTCATCACTATTACTACATCATACAAACACTTCCCACTACATCCTCCTCATACAGAGCTCCATACTATCTCATCACTACTACTACATCATACAAACACTTCCCACTACATCCTCCTCACACAGAGCTCCATACTATCTCATCACTACTACTACATCATACAAATACTTCCCACTACATCCTCCTCACACAGAGCTCCATACTATCTCATCACTACTACTACATCATACAAATACTTCCCACTACATCCTCCTCACACAGAGCTCCATACTATCTCATCACTACTACTACATCATACAAACACTTCCCACTACATCCTCCTCACACAGAGCTCCATACTATCTCATCACTACTACTACATCACACAAAAACTTCCCACTACATCCTCCTCACACAGAGCTCCATACTATCTCATCACTACTACTACATCATACAAATACTTCCCACTACATCCTCCTCACACAGAGCTCCATACTATCTCATCACTACTACTACATCATACAAACACTTCCCACTACATCCTCCTCACACAGAGCTCCATACTATCTCATCACTACTACTACATCATACAAATACTTCCCACTACATCCTCCTCACACAGAGCTCCATACTATCTCATCACTACTACTACATCATACAAACACTTCCCACTACATCCTCCTCACACAGAGCTCCATACTATCTCATCACTACTACTACATCATACAAATACTTCCCACTACATCCTCCTCACACAGAGCTCCATACTATCTCATCACTACTACTACATCATACAAATACTTCCCACTACATCCTCCTCACACAGAGCTCCATACTATCTCATCACTACTACTACATCATACAAACACTTCCCACTACATCCTCCTCACACAGAGCTCCATACCATCTCATCACTACTACTACATCATACAAATACTTCCCACTACATCCTCCTCACACAGAGCTCCATACTATCTCATCACTACTACTACATCATACAAATACTTCCCACTACATCCTCCTCACACAGAGCTCCATACTATCTCATCACTACTACTACATCACACAAAAACTTCCCACTACATCCTCCTCACACAGAGCTCCATACTATCTCATCACTACTACTACATAATACAAATACTTCCCACTACATCCTCCTCACAAAGAACTCCATACTATCTCATCACTACTACTACATCATACAAATACTTCCCACTACATCCTCCTCACACAGAGCTCCATACTATCTCATCACTACTACTACTACATCATACAAATACTTCCCACTACATCCTCCTCACACAGAGCTCCATACTATCTCATCACTACTACTACATCATACAAACACTTCCCACTACATCCTCCTCATACAGAGCTCCATACTATCTCATCACTACTACTACATCATACAAACACTTCCCACTACATCCTCCTCACACAGAGCTCCATACTATCTCATCACTACTACCACATCATACAAATACTTCCCAACACCACATCCTCCTCACAAAGAACTCCATACTATCTCATCACTACTACTACATCATACAAATACTTCCCACTACATCCTCCTCACACAGAGCTCCATACTATCTCATCACTACTACTACATCACACAAATACTTCCCACTACATCCTCCTCACACAGAGCTCCATACTATCTCATCACTACTACTACATCATACAAATACTTCCCACTACATCCTCCTCACACAGAGCTCCATACTATCTCATCACTACTACTACATCATACAAATACTTCCCACTACATCCTCCTCACACAGAGCTCCATACTATCTCATCACTACTACTACATCATACAAACACTTCCCACTACATCCTCCTCACACAGAGCTCCATACTATCTCATCACTACTACTACATCATACAAACACTTCCCACCACATCCTCCTCACACAGAGCTCCATACCATCTCATCACTACTACTACATCATACAAATACTTCCCACTACATCCTCCTCACATAGAGCTCCATACTATCTCATCACTACTACTACATCATACAAATACTTCCCACTACATCCTCCTCACACAGAGCTCCATACTATCTCATCACTACTAATACATCATACAAACACTTCCAACCACATCCTCCTCACACAGAGCTCCATACTATCTCATCACTACTACTACATCACACAAATACTTCCAACCACATCCTCCTCACACAGAGCTCCATACTATCTCATCACTACTACTACATCATACAAATACTTCCCACTACATCCTCCTCACATAGAGCTCCATACTATCTCATCACTACTACTACATCATACAAATACTTCCCACTACATCCTCCTCACACAGAGCTCCATACTATCTCATCACTACTAATACATCATACAAACACTTCCAACCACATCCTCCTCACACAGAGCTCCATACTATCTCATCACTACTACTACATCATACAAATACTTCCCACCACATCCTCCTCACACAGAGCTCCATACTATCTCATCACTACTAATACATCATACAAATACTTCCCACTACATCCTCCTCATACAGAGCTCCATACTATCTCATCACTACTACTACATCATACAAACACTTCCCACTACATCCTCCTCACACAGAGCTCCATACTATCTCATCACTACTACTACATCATACAAATACTTCCCACTACATCCTCCTCACACAGAGCTCTATACTATCTCATCACTACTACTACATCATACAAATACTTCCCATTACATCCTCCTCACACAGAGCTCCATACTATCTCATCACTACTACTACATCATACAAACACTTCCCACTACATCCTCCTCACACAGAGCTCCATACTATCTCATCACTACTACTACATCATACAAATACTTCCAACCACATCCTCCTCACACAGAGCTCCATACTATCTCATCACTACTACTACATCACACAAAAACTTCCCACTACATCCTCCTCACACAGAGCTCCATACTATCTCATCACTACTACTACATCATACAAATACTTCCCACCACATCCTCCTCACACAGAGCTCCATACTATCTCATCACTACTACTACATCATACAAACTCTTCCCACCACATCCTCCTCACACAGAGCTCCATACTATCTCATCACTACTACTACATCATACAAATACTTCCCACCACATCCTCCTCACACAGAGCTCCATACCATCTCATCACTACTACTACATCACACAAACTCTTCCCACCACATCCTCCTCACACAGAGCTCCATACTATCTCATCACTACTACTACATCATACAAACACTTCCCACCACATCCTCCTCACACAGAGCTCCATACTATCTCATCACTACTACTACATCATACAAATACTTCCCACTACATCCTCCTCACACAGAGCTCCATACTATCTCATCACTACTACTACATCATACAAATACTTCCCACTACATCCTCCTCACACAGAGCTCCATACCATCTCATCACTACTACTACATCATACAAACACTTCCCACTACATCCTCCTCACACAGAGCTCCATACTATCTCATCACTACTACATCATACAAATACTTCCCACTACATCCTCCTCACACAGAGCTCCATACTATCTCATCACTACTACTACATCATACAAATACTTCCAACCACATCCTCCTCACACAGAGCTCCATACTATCTCATCACTACTACATCATACAAATACTTCCCACTACATCCTCCTCACACAGAGCTCCATACTATCTCATCACTACTACTACATCATACAAATACTTCCCACTACATCCTCCTCACACAGAGCTCCATACTATCTCATCACTACTACTACATCATACAAACACTTCCAACCACATCCTCCTCACACAGAGCTCTATACTATCTCATCACTACTACTACATCATACAAATACTTCCAACCACATCCTCCTCACACAGAGCTCCATACTATCTCATCACTACTACTACATCATACAAACACTTACCACTACATCCTCCTCACACAGAGCTCCATACTATCTCATCACTACTACTACATCATACAAACACTTCCCACTACATCCTCCTCACACAGAGCTCCATACTATCTCATCACTACTACTACATCATACAAATACTTCCCACTACATCCTCCTCACACAGAGCTCCATACTATCTCATCACTACTACTACATCATACAAATACTTCCCACTACATCCTCCTCACACAGAGCTCCATACTATCTCATCACTACTACTACATCATACAAATACTTCCCACTACATCCTCCTCACACAGAGCTTCATACTATCTCATCACTACTACTACATCATACAAACACTTCCCACTACATCCTCCTCACACAGAGCTCCATACTATCTCATCTCTACTACTACTACATCACACAAATACTTCCCACTACATCCTCCTCACACAGAGCTCCATACTATCTCATCACTACTACTACATCATACAAATACTTCCCACTACATCCTCCTCACACAGAGCTCCATACTATCTCATCACTACTACATCATACAAATACTTCCCACTACATCCTCCTCACACAGAGCTCCATACTATCTCATCACTACTACTACATCATACAAACACTTCCCACTACATCCTCCTCACACAGAGCTCCATACTATCTCATCACTACTAATACATCATACAAATACTTCCCACTACATCCTCCTCACACAGAGCTCCATACTATCTCATCACTACTACTACATCATACAAACACTTCCCACTACATCCTCCTCATACAGAGCTCCATACTATCTCATCACTACTACATCATACAAATACTTCCCACTACATCCTCCTCACACAGAGCTCCATACTATCTCATCACTACTACTACATCATACAAACACTTCCCACTACATCCTCCTCACACAGAGCTCCATACTATCTCATCACTACTACTACATCACACAAAAACTTCCCACTACATCCTCCTCACACAGAGCTCCATACTATCTCATCACTACTACTACATCACACAAAAACTTCCCACTACATCCTCCTCACACAGAGCTCCATACTATCTCATCACTACTACTACATCATACAAATACTTCCCACTACATCCTCCTCATACAGAGCTCCATACTATCTCATCACTACTACTACATCATACAAACACTTCCCACCACATCCTCCTCACACAGAGCTCCATACTATCTCATCACTACTACTACATCATACAAATACTTCCCACCACATCCTCCTCACACAGAGCTCCATACTATCTCATCACTACTACTACATCATACAAATACTTCCCACTACATCCTCCTCACACAGAGCTCCATACTATCTCATCACTACTACATCATACAAATACTTCCCACTACATCCTCCTCACACAGAGCTCCATACTATCTCATCACTACTACTACATCATACAAACACTTCCCACTACATCCTCCTCACACAGAGCTCCATACTATCTCATCACTACTACTACATCATACAAATACTTCCCACTACATCCTCCTCACACAGAGCTCCATACTATCTCATCACTACTACTACATCATACAAATACTTCCCACTACATCCTCCTCACACAGAGCTCCATACTATCTCATCACTACTACTACATCATACAAATACTTCCCACTACATCCTCCTCACACAGAGCTCCATACTATCTCATCACTACTACTACATCACACAAACACTTCCCACTACATCCTCCTCACAAAGAACTCCATACTATCTCATCACTACTACTACATCATACAAACACTTCCCACTACATCCTCCTTACACAGAGCTCCATACTATCTCATCACTACTACTACATCATACAAACACTTCCCACTACATCCTCCTCACACAGAGCTCCATACTATCTCATCACTACTACTACATCATACAAATACTTCCCATTACATCCTCCTCACACAGAGCTCCATACTATCTCATCACTACTACTACATCATACAAACACTTCCCACTACATCCTCCTCACACAGAGCTCCATACTATCTCATCACTACTACTACATCATACAAATACTTCCAACCACATCCTCCTCACACAGAGCTCCATACTATCTCATCACTACTACTACATCATACAAACACTTCCCACTACATCCTCCTTACACAGAGCTCCATACTATCTCATCACTACTACTACATCATACAAACACTTCCCACTACATCCTCCTCACACAGAGCTCCATACTATCTCATCACTACTACTACATCATACAAACACTTCCCACTACATCCTCCTCACAAAGAACTCCATACTATCTCATCACTACTACTACATCATACAAACACTTCCCACTACATCCTCCTTACACAGAGCTCCATACTATCTCATCACTACTACTACATCATACAAATACTTCCCACTACATCCTCCTCACACAGAGCTCCATACTATCTCATCACTACTACTACATCATACAAATACTTCCCACCACATCCTCCTCACACAGAGCTCCATACTATCTCATCACTACTACTACATCATACAAATACTTCCCATTACATCCTCCTCACACAGAGCTCCATACTATCTCATCACTACTACTACATCATACAAACACTTCCCACTACATCCTCCTCACACAGAGCTCCATACTATCTCATCACTACTACTACATCATACAAATACTTCCAACCACATCCTCCTCACACAGAGCTCCATACTATCTCATCACTACTACTACATCACACAAACTCTTCCCACCACATCCTCCTCACACAGAGCTCCATACTATCTCATCACTACTACTACATCATACAAACACTTCCCACTACATCCTCCTCACACAGAGCTCCATACTATCTCATCACTACTACTACATCATACAAATACTTCCCACTACATCCTCCTCACACAGAGCTCCATACTATCTCATCACTACTACTACATCATACAAATACTTCCAACCACATCCTCCTCACACAGAGCTCCATACTATCTCATCACTACTACATCATACAAATACTTCCCACTACATCCTCCTCACACAGAGCTCCATACTATCTCATCACTACTACTACATCATACAAATACTTCCCACTACATCCTCCTCACACAGAGCTCCATACTATCTCATCACTACTACTACATCATACAAATACTTCCAACCACATCCTCCTCACACAGAGCTCCATACTATCTCATCACTACTACTACATCACACAAACTCTTCCCACCACATCCTCCTCACACAGAGCTCCATACTATCTCATCACTACTACTACATCATACAAACACTTCCCACTACATCCTCCTCACACAGAGCTCCATACTATCTCATCACTACTACTACATCATACAAATACTTCCCACTACATCCTCCTCACACAGAGCTCCATACTATCTCATCACTACTACTACATCACACAAATACTTCCCACTACATCCTCCTCACACAGAGCTCCATACTATCTCATCACTACTACTACATCACACAAAAACTTCCCACTACATCCTCCTCACACAGAGCTCCATACTATCTCATCACTACTACTACATCATACAAATACTTCCCACTACATCCTCCTCACACAGAGCTCCATACTATCTCATCACTACTACTACATCATACAAATACTTCCCACTACATCCTCCTCACACAGAGCTCCATACTATCTCATCACTACTACTACATCATACAAATACTTCCCACTACATCCTCCTCATACAGAGCTCCATACTATCTCATCACTACTACTACATCACACAAAAACTTCCCACTACATCCTCCTCACACAGAGCTCCATACTATCTCATCACTACTACTACATCACACACACACTTCCCACTACATCCTCCTCACACAGAGCTCCATACTATCTCATCACTACTACTACATCATACAAATACTTCCCACTACATCCTCCTCACACAGAGCTCCATACTATCTCATCACTACTACTACATCACACAAACACTTCCCACTACATCCTCCTCACACAGAGCTCCATACTATCTCATTACTACTACATCATACAAATACTTCCCACCAAATCCTCCTCACACAGAGCTCCATACTATCTCATCACTATTACTACATCATACAAATACTTCCCACTACATCCTCCTCATACAGAGCTCCATACTATCTCATCACTACTACTACATCATACAAATACTTCCCACTACATCCTCCTCACACAGAGCTCCATACTATCTCATCACTACTACTACATCATACAAATACTTCCCACTACATCCTCCTCACACAGAGCTCCATACTATCTCATCACTACTACTACATCATACAAACACTTCCCACTACATCCTCCTCACACAGAGCTCCATACTATCTCATCACTACTACTACATCATACAAATACTTCCCACTACATCCTCCTCACACAGAGCTCCATACTATCTCATCACTACTACTACATCATACAAATACTTCCCACTACATCCTCCTCACACAGAGCTCCATACTATCTCATCACTACTACTACATCATACAAATACTTCCCACTACATCCTCCTCACACAGAGCTCCATACTATCTCATCACTACTACTACATCATACAAATACTTCCCACTACATCCTCCTCACACAGAGCTCCATACTATCTCATCACTACTACTACATCACACAAAAACTTCCCACTACATCCTCCTCACACAGAGCTCCATACTATCTCATCACTACTACTACATCATACAAATACTTCCCACTACATCCTCCTCACACAGAGCTCCATACTATCTCATCACTATTACTACATCATACAAATACTTCCCACTACATCCTCCTCATACAGAGCTCCATACTATCTCATCACTACTACTACATCATACAAATACTTCCCACTACATCCTCCTCACACAGAGCTCCATACTATCTCATCACTACTACTACATCATACAAATACTTCCCACTACATCCTCCTCACACAGAGCTCCATACTATCTCATCACTACTACTACATCATACAAATACTTCCAACCACATCCTCCTCACACAGAGCTCCATACTATCTCATCACTACTACTACATCATACAAATACTTCCCACTACATCCTCCTCACACAGAGCTCCATACTATCTCATCACTACTACTACATCACACAAATACTTCCCACTACATCCTCCTCACACAGAGCTCCATACTATCTCATCACTACTACTACATCATACAAATACTTCCCACTACATCCTCCTCATAGAGAGCTCTATACTATCTCATCACTACTACTACATCACACAAATACTTCCCACTACATCCTCCTCACACAGAGCTCCATACTATCTCATCACTACTACTACATCACACAAAAACTTCCCACTACATCCTCCTCACACAGAGCTCCATACTATCTCATCACTACTACTACATCATACAAATACTTCCCACTACATCCTCCTCACACAGAGCTCCATACTATCTCATCACTACTACTACATCACACAAATACTTCCCACTACATCCTCCTCATAGAGAGCTCTATACTATCTCATCACTACTACTACATCATACAAATACTTCCCACTACATCCTCCTCACACAGAGCTCCATACTATCTCATCACTACTACTACATCACACAAATACTTCCCACTACATCCTCCTCACACAGAGCTCCATACTATCTCATCACTACTACTACATCATACAAATACTTCCCACTACATCCTCCTCATAGAGAGCTCTATACTATCTCATCACTACTACTACATCACACAAATACTTCCCACTACATCCTCCTCACACAGAGCTCCATACTATCTCATCACTACTACTACATCACACAAAAACTTCCCACTACATCCTCCTCACACAGAGCTCCATACTATCTCATCACTACTACTACATCACACAAATACTTCCCACTACATCCTCCTCACACAGAGCTCCATACTATCTCATCACTACTA
Source organism: Rana muscosa (assembly GCA_029206835.1). NCBI lineage: Eukaryota > Metazoa > Chordata > Amphibia > Anura > Ranidae > Rana > Rana muscosa. Next base: position 378,525,079 of record CM055123.1, read on the forward strand.
CTACATCACACAAAAACTTCCCACTACATCCTCCTCACACAGAGCTCCATACTATCTCATCACTATTACTACATCATACAAATACTTCCCACTACATCCTCGTCATACAGAGCTCCATACTGTCTCATCACTACTACTACATCATACAAACACTTTCCACTACATCCTCCTCACACAGAGCTCCATACTATCTCATCACTACTACTACATCATACAAACACTTCCCACTACATCCTCCTCACACAGAGCTCCATACTATCTCATCACTACTACTACATCATACAAACACTTCCCACTACATCCTCCTCACAAAGAGCTCCATACTATCTCATCACTACTACTACATCATACAAATACTTCCCACTACATCCTCCTCACACAGAGCTCCATACCATCTCATCACTACTACTACATCATACAAATACTTCCCACTACATCCTCGTCATACAGAGCTCCATACTGTCTCATCACTACTACTACATCACACAAAAACTTCCCACTACATCCTCCTCACACAGAGCTCCATACTATCTCATCACTACTACTACATCATACAAATACTTCCCACTACATCCTCCTCACACAGAGCTCCATACTATCTCATCACTACTACTACATCATACAAACACTTCCCACTACATCCTCCTTACACAGAGCTCCATACTATCTCATCACAACTACTACATCACACAAAAACTTCCCACTACATCCTCCTCACACAGAGCTCCATACTATCTCATCACTACTACTACATCATACAAACACTTCCCACTACATCCTCCTCACACAGAGCTCCATACTATCTCATCACTACTACTACATCATACAAATACTTCCCACTACATCCTCCTCACACAGAGCTCCATACTATCTCATCACTACTACTACATCATACAAACACTTCCCACTACATCCTCCTTACACAGAGCTCCATACTATCTCATCACTACTACTACATCATACAAACACTTCCCACTACATCCTCCTCACAAAGAGCTCCATACTATCTCATCACTACTACTACATCATACAAATACTTCCAACCACATCCTCCTCACACAGAGCTCCATACTATCTCATCACTACTACTACATCATACAAACACTTCCCACTACATCCTCCTCACACAGAGCTCCATACTATCTCATCACTACTACTACATCACACAAACTCTTCCCACCACATCCTCCTCACACAGAGCTCCATACTATCTCATCACTACTACTACATCATACAAACACTTCCCACTACATCCTCCTCACACAGAGCTCCATACTATCTCATCACTACTACTACATCATACAAACACTTCCCACTACATCCTCCTCACACAGAGCTCCATACTATCTCATCACTACTACTACATCACACAAACTCTTCCCACCACATCCTCCTCACACAGAGCTCCATACTATCTCATCACTACTACTACATCATACAAACACTTCCCACTACATCCTCCTCACACAGAGCTCCATACTATCTCATCACTACTACTACATCACACAAAAACTTCCCACTACATCCTCCTCACACAGAGCTCCATACTATCTCATCACTACTACTACATCATACAAATACTTCCCACCACATCCTCCTCACACAGAGCTCCATACTATCTCATCACTACTACTACATCATACAAACACTTCCCACTACATCCTCCTCACACAGAGCTCCATACTATCTCATCACTACTACTACATCATACAAATACTTCCCACCACATCCTCCTCACACAGAGCTCCATACTATCTCATCACTACTACTACATCATACAAACACTTCCCACTACATCCTCCTCACACAGAGCTCCATACTATCTCATCACTACTACTACATCATACAAACACTTCCCACTACATCCTCCTCACACAGAGCTCCATACTATCTCATCACTACTACTACATCATACAAAGACTTCCCACTACATCCTCCTCACACAGAGCTCCATACTATCTCATCACTACTACTACATCACACAAAAACTTCCCACTACATCCTCCTCACACAGAGCTCCATACTATCTCATCACTACTACTACATCATACAAATACTTCCCACTACATCCTCCTCATACAGAGCTCCATACTATCTCATCACTACTACTACATCATACAAATACTTCCCACTACATCCTCCTCATACAGAGCTCCATACTATCTCATCACTACTACTACATCATACAAATACTTCCCACTACATCCTCCTCATACAGAGCTCCATACTATCTCATCACTACTACTACATCATACAAATACTTCCCACTACATCCTCCTCATACAGAGCTCCATACTATCTCATCACTACTACTACATCATACAAATACTTCCAACCACATCCTCCTCACACAGAGCTCCATACTATCTCATCACTACTACTACATCATACAAATACTTCCCACTACATCCTCCTCACACAGAGCTCCATACTATCTCATCACTACTACTACATCATACAAACACTTCCCACTACATCCTCCTCATACAGAGCTCCATACTATCTCATCACTACTACTACATCACACAAAAACTTCCCACTACATCCTCCTCACACAGAGCTCCATACTATCTCATCACTACTACTACATCATACAAATACTTCCCACTACATCCTCCTCACACAGAGCTCCATACTATCTCATCACTACTACTACATCATACAAATACTTCCCACTACACAGAGGCGTACTAAGTGGGGGGCGGGCCGCCACGGGTGACAGACACTGGGGGGTGTCAGGCCAGCGCCCCCCCCCCCTCCGCGGCTGAAATGAAAACAAAGGGGCGGCCGCCGGGTGGGTTTAAGCCATGGCACCGCAGTGGTGACAGAACGCGCGGAAAGCCTGTAGTGGCTTTGCAAGAAAGAGGGGGGGGGAGGCGAGCCGAGTGACCCGGGACCCACAGCGATCCCCCTCTCTCATTGCCGCGCCGCGGCTCTGTTTAGTCCCGAGCAGAGTGAAGAAGCCGCCTCCCCCTCCTCCTCCCTAGACAGGGGGAGGGGACCGGTCACCTGACCAGTTGCTCGCTTATCTGACTGCACTGAGGTACATTATGTGTCTAGTGTCTGCACTGTAGGGGGGTCTGTACTGTGGGGGTGTCTGTACTGTGGGGGGGTGTCTGTACTGTGGGGGGGGGGTGTCTGTACTGTGGGGAGGTCTGTACTGTGGGGGTGTCTGTACTGTGGGGAGGTCTGTACTGTGGGGAGGTCTGTACTGTGGGGAGGTCTGTACTGTGGGGAGGTCTGTACTGTGGGGAGGTCTGTACTGTGGGGAGGTCTGTACTGTTGGGGGTCTGTACTGTGGGGGTCTGAACTGTAGGGGTGTCTGTACTGTGGGGGGGTCTGTACTGTGGGGGTGTCTGTACTGTTTGGGGGGTCTGTACTGTTGGGGGGGTGGGGGTCTGCACTGTAGGGGTGTCTGTACTGTGGGGGTGTCTGTACTGTGGGGAGGTCTGTACTGTGGGGGTGTCTGTACTGTGGGGAGGTCTGTACTGTGGGGAGGTCTGTACTGTGGGGAGGTCTGTACTGTGGGGAGGTCTGTACTGTTGGGGGTCTGTACTGTGGGGGTCTGAACTGTAGGGGGGTCTGTACTGTGGGGGTGTCTGTACTGTTTGGGGGGTCTGTACTGTAGGGGTGTCTGTACTGTTGGGGGGGCTGTACTGTGGGGGAGTGGGGGGCTGAACTGTAGGGGTGTCTGTACTGTGGGGGGGTCTGTACTGTTGGGGGGCTGTACTGTGGGGGATTGGGGGGCTGCACTGTAGGGGTGTCTGTACTGTGGGGGGGTCTGCACTGTGGGGGGCTGTGTAATGTAAAGAGGTCCTTAGGTGCAAGGGACTGTGTAATGTAAAGGGGTCCAGAGTGCTGTGTAATGTAAAGGGGTCCAGTGTAATGTAAAGGGGTCCAAAGGTGCAAGGTGCAGTGTAATGTAAAGGAGTCCAGAGTACTGTGTAATGTAAAGGGGTCCAGAGGTGTAGAGTGCTGTGTAATGTAAAGAGGTCCTTAGGTGCAATTAGCAGTGTAATGTAAAGGGGTCCAGAGGTGCAGGGTGCTGTGTAGAGTAAAAGGGGTCCAGAGTACTGTGTAATGTAAAGGGGTCCAGTGTAATGTAAAGGGGTCCAAAGGTGCAGTGTAATGTAAAGGGGTCCAGTGGTGTAGAGTGCAGTGTATTGTAAAAGTATCCAGAGGTGTAGGGTGATGTGTAATGTAAAAAGGTCCTTAGAAGCAAGGTGCAGTGTAATGTAAAGGGGTCCAGAGTACTGTGTAATGTAAAGGGGTCCAGAGGTGTAGAGTGCTGTGTAATGTAAAGAGGTCCTTAGGTGCAATTTGCAGTGTAATGTAAAGGGGTCCAGAGGTGCAGGGTACTGTGTAATGTAAAGGGGTCCAGTGTAATGTAAAGGGGTCCAAAGGTGCAGTGTAATGTAAAGGGGTCCAGTGGTGTAGAGTGCAGTGTAATGTAAAAGGGTCCAGAGGTGTAGGGTGATGTGTAATGTAAAAAGGTCCTTAGGTGCAAGGTGCAGTGTAATGTAAAGGGGCCCAGAGTACTGTGTAATGTAAAGGGGTCCAGAGGTGTAGAGTGCTGTGTAATGTAAAGAGGTCCTTAGGTGCAATTTGCAGTGTAATGTAAAGGGGTCCAAAGGTGCAAGGTGCAGTGTAATGTAAAGGGGTCCAGAGGTGCGGTGCTGTGTAATGTAAAGGGGACCAGAGGTGCAAGGTGCAGTGTAATGTAAAGGGGTCCAGAGGTGCAGTTGTGGAGAGGGGGTACACAGTAGTGACAAAGAGATATTAAAGGATACAGAGGTATGCGGGGGGCACAGTGGGGTGTTTTTACATTTTAATGTGGGGGGGGGGGTGCCAGATATAGGATCCGCCCCGGGTGCCAAATGCTCTAGGTACGCCCCTGCCACTACATCCTCCTCACACAGAGCTCCATACTATCTCATCACTACTACTACATCATACAAATACTTCCCACTACATCCTCCTCACACAGAGCTCCATACTATCTCATCACTACTACTACATCATACAAATACTTCCAACCACATCCTCCTCACACAGAGCTCCATACTATCTCATCACTACTACTACATCATACAAACACTTCCCACTACTTCCTCCTCACACAGAGCTCCATACTATCTCATCACTACTACTACATCATACAAACACTTCCCACTACTTCCTCCTCACACAGAGCTCCATACTATCTCATCACTACTACTACATCATACAAACACTTCCCACTACTTCCTCCTCACACAGAGCTCCATACTATCTCATCACTACTACTACATCACACAAATACTTCCCATTACATCCTCCTCACACAGAGCTCCATACTATCTCATCACTACTACTACATCATACAAATACTTCCCACTACATCCTCCTCATACAGAGCTCCATACTATCTCATCACTACTACTACATCATACAAATACTTCCCACCACATCCTCCTCACACAGAGCTCCATACTATCTCATCACTACTACATCATACAAATACTTCCCACCACATCCTCCTCACACAGAGCTCCATACTATCTCATCACTACTACATCATACAAATACTTCCCACCACATCCTCCTCACACAGAGCTCCATACTATCTCATCACTACTACAACATCATACAAACACTTCCCACTACTTCCTCCTCACACAGAGCTCCATACTATCTCATCACTACTACTACATCATACAAATACTTCCCACTACATCCTCCTCATACAGAGCTCCATACTATCTCATCACTACTACTACATCATACAAATACTTCCCACCACATCCTCCTCACACAGAGCTCCATACTATCTCATCACTACTACTACATCATACAAACACTTCCCACTACATCCTCCTCACACAGAGCTCCATACTATCTCATCACTACTACTACATCATACAAATACTTCCCACTACATCCTCCTCACACAGAGCTCCATACTATCTCATCACTACTACTACATCATACAAACACTTCCCACTACATCCTCCTCACACAGAGCTCCATACTATCTCATCACTACTACTACATCATACAAACACTTCCCACTACATCCTCCTCACACAGAGCTCCATACTATCTCATCACTACTACTACATCATACAAACACTTCCCACTACTTCCTCCTCACACAGAGCTCCATACTATCTCATCACTACTACTACATCACACAAATACTTCCCATTACATCCTCCTCACACAGAGCTCCATACTATCTCATCACTACTACTACATCATACAAACACTTCCCACTACTTCCTCCTCACACAGAGCTCCATACTATCTCATCACTACTACTACATCATACAAACACTTCCCACTACTTCCTCCTCACACAGAGCTCCATACTATCTCATCACTACTACTACATCACACAAATACTTCCCATTACATCCTCCTCACACAGAGCTCCATACTATCTCATCACTACTACTACATCATACAAATACTTCCCACTACATCCTCCTCATACAGAGCTCCATACTATCTCATCACTACTACTACATCATACAAATACTTCCCACCACATCCTCCTCACACAGAGCTCCATACTATCTCATCACTACTACATCATACAAATACTTCCCACCACATCCTCCTCACACAGAGCTCCATACTATCTCATCACTACTACATCATACAAATACTTCCCACCACATCCTCCTCACACAGAGCTCCATACTATCTCATCACTACTACAACATCATACAAACACTTCCCACTACTTCCTCCTCACACAGAGCTCCATACTATCTCATCACTACTACTACATCATACAAACACTTCCCACCACATCCTCCTCACACAGAGCTTCATACTATCTCATCACTACTACTACATCATACAAACACTTCCCACTACATCCTCCTCACACAGAGCTCCATACTATCTCATCACTACTACTACATCATACAAATACTTCCAACCACATCCTCCTCACACAGAGCTCCATACTATCTCATCACTACTACTACATCATACAAATACTTCCCACTACATCCTCCTCACACAGAGCTCCATACTATCTCATCACTACTACATCATACAAATACTTCCCACTACCAGTGTTGCCAACCCCCCCAAGTGAAATTTACTGGCAAGATGCCTAACAATTACGAACACCGCCAATTTTTTACTGCCACTTCGGAAAAGAACCTAAAATGGCTGTTTTCGGTGCTAAACTGTGCAACTTTTAGTATTTAAACTATAAACATGTTGCTAGTGCTATTAGCAATGTGTTTAGGTTAAACAAAAGTCAAAAACAGAATTTCTCTATTTACATGAAGGTCAGGTTAATATAACACAGCCTGCACAGAGTTCCCCATTACAGTGCAAGGGAGAACTCTGCAAACCTTGATGTAAAGGACGATGCCACAGATCACGATCTAAGGGGGAACTCTGATGTAAGGGGGGGCTCTGCGCTCCCATTTATATCAGAGTTCCCACTTACATCAGGGTCCGCAGAGTTCTCCCTTGCACTATAAGAGGAAATCCTGCAGACTCTGATGTAAAAGGGAACATTGGGAACTCTAATGAGTGAGGGGGACTCTGGTGACCAGAGATTACCTTCCGCAGAGTGAATACACTAAGGTAAGGGGGGTTACTGATATAAGGGTTAACCTTTATTTCAGTGCCCCCTTACATTATTGTGTTCACTCCCCCCCTTACATCAGTGACCTCCCCCTCAGACTGACCTCCTCTCAGGTGAACCGTGCAGGGCTCAGTCAGGCAACTCAAGCTTGGCGGCTCTGGTTTTATTCTATAGTCTCCGCTACACAGTCCACACACCTGACTTCTCTTGTGATCCCCAATCTGGCGGCGCTCCCACTCTTGACTCCTCTACTGGCTCCCCCTCAGAGACTGCAGACATGGTACAGGAGATGATCAGAGACTGCAGACATGGTACAGGAGATGGTCAGAGACTGCAGACATGGTACAGGAGATGATCAGAGACTGCAGACATGGTACAGGAGATGATCAGAGACTGCAGACATGGTACAGGAGATGATCAGAGACTGCAGACATGGTACAGGAGATGGTTTTTGAATCCCGCGAACCAATAACATGAATTTTACCAGGGTGGCGTGACATGCTGCAGCTCTTGCCACTATCACCCCCTGCCAGCTCCTGCCCCTACCATCACCCCCTGCCAGCTCTTGCCACCATCACCTCCTGCCCCCACCACCTTCTGCCATCACCTCCTGCCCCCACCACCACCACCACCACCTCCTGCCAGCTCTTGCCACCATCACCTCCTGCACCCACCACCACCACCACCATCTGCACCCACCACCATCACCTTCTGCCACCACCTTCTGCCACCATTACCTCCTGCCACCATCACCTCCTGCCCCCAACACCACCTGCACCCACCATCACCACCACCTGCACCCACCACCATCACCTTCTGCCACCACCTTCTGCCAGCTCTTGCCACCATTGCCTCCTGCCACCATCACGTCCTGCCCCCAACACCACCTGCACCCACCACCACCACCACCTGCACCCACCACCATCACCTTCTGCCACCACCTTCTGCCAGCTCTTGCCACCATTACCTCCTGCCCCTACCACCACCTGCACCCACCACCACCACCTCCTGCCAGCTCTTGCCACCATCACCTCCTGCTCCCACCACCACCTCCTGTACACACCACCCCTACCTCCTGCCACAATCAGCTCCTATCAGCTCTTGCCACCATCACCTCCTGCTCCCACCACCACCTCCTGCCAGTTTTTGGCACCATCACCTCCTGCCCCAAACACCACCACCTCCTGCACCCACCACCACCACCTTCTGCCACCATCACCTCATGCCCCCACCACCTCCTGCCACCAGAAGAAGAAGCTCTTTATTACCTTAAAGCAAGGAAGGCCGCTTGCCTGAGCTGGTACACTTCTTCTGTGGAGGCTGGGCTGGGCTCCTCCATTCCGCCTGCTCAGCTCCTGCCTCTGTCATGTATGGTTTTCAAAGGCTGGCGCCGCGCGCCTGGCGGGATGCGCCATGACATCACTCGCATCCCTGCCAATAGCGCACGCCGCGCACAGCCTCTGTCAAATCCGCCCCCCCCGGGTGGTCCCGCCCACTGGCGCTGGCCGAATGATTGCAGGATCGGATGAGCTCGGGAGTCGGGCAGCTTGCCGAAACTGCGCATGCGCAGTTCAAAGCCGCTAGGTCACGGCTATTTTTACGTGCACTTTTTTCCTATCACGGACATTAACGGACATGAAAAAAAAGACTTGCTTTTACGTGCTGTCCGTAAATATACGGACGGTTGGCAACACTGCCCACTACATCCTCCTCACACAGAGCTCCATACTATCTCATCACTACTACTACATCATACAAACACTTCCCACTACATCCTCCTCACACAGAGCTCCATACTATCTCATCACTACTATTACATCATACAAATACTTCCCACTACATCCTCCTCACACAGAGCTCCATACTATCTCATCACTACTACTATATCATACAAACACTTCCCACTACATCCTCCTCACACAGAGCTCCATACTATCTCATCACTACTACTACATCATACAAATACTTCCCACTACATCCTCCTCACACAGAGCTCCATACTATCTCATCTCTACTACTACATCATACAAATACTTCCCACTACATCCTCCTCACACAGAGCTCCATACTATCTCATCACTACTACTACATCATACAAACACTTCCCACTACATCCTCCTCACACAGAGCTCCATACTATCTCATCACTACTACTACATCATACAAACACTTCCCACTACATCCTCCTCACACAGAGCTCCATACTATCTCATCTCTACTACTACATCATACAAATACTTCCCACTACATCCTCCTCACACAGAGCTCCATACTATCTCATCACTACTACTACATCATACAAACACTTCCCACTACATCCTCCTCACACAGAGCTCCATACTATCTCATCACTACTACTACATCATACAAATACTTCCAACCACATCCTCCTCACACAGAGCTCCATACTATCTCATCACTACTACTACATCATACAAATACTTCCCACTACATCCTCCTCACACAGAGCTCCATACTATCTCATCACTACTACTACATCATACAAATACTTCCAACCACATCCTCCTCACACAGAGCTCCATACTATCTCATCACTACTACTACATCATACAAATACTTCCCACTACATCCTCCTTACACAGAGCTCCATACTATCTCATCACTACTACTACATCATACAAATACTTCCCACTACTTCCTCCTCACACAGAGCTCCATACTATCTCATCACTACTACTACATCATACACACACTTCCCACCACATCCTCCTCACACAGAGCTCCATACTATCTCATCACTACTACTACATCATACAAATACTTCCCACTACATCCTCCTCACACAGAGCTCCATACTATCTCATCACTACTACTACATCATACAAACACTTCCCACCACATCCTCCTCACACAGAGCTCCATACTATCTCATCACTACTAATACATCATACAAACACTTCCCACTACATCCTCCTCACAAAGAACTCCATACTATCTCATCACTACTACTACATCATACAAATACTTCCCACTACATCCTCCTTACACAGAGCTCCATACTATCTCATCACTACTACTACATCATACAAATACTTCCCACTACATCCTCCTCACACAGAGCTCCATACTATCTCATCACTACTACTACATCATACACACACTTCCCACCACATCCTCCTCACACAGAGCTCCATACTATCTCATCACTACTACTACATCATACAAATACTTCCCACTACATCCTCCTCACACAGAGCTCCATACTATCTCATCACTACTACTACATCATACAAACACTTCCCACCACATCCTCCTCACACAGAGCTCCATACTATCTCATCACTACTAATACATCATACAAACACTTCCCACTACATCCTCCTCACAAAGAACTCCATACTATCTCATCACTACTACTACATCATACAAATACTTCCCACTACATCCTCCTTACACAGAGCTCCATACTATCTCATCACTACTACTACATCATACAAATACTTCCCACCACATCCTCCTCACACAGAGCTCCATACTATCTCATCACTACTACATCATACAAATACTTCCCACTACATCCTCCTCATACAGAGCTCCATACTATCTCATCACTACTACTACATCATACAAATACTTCCCACCATATCCTCCTCACACAGAGCTCCATACTATCTCATCACTACTACATCATACAAATACTTCCCACTACATCCTCCTCACACAGAGCTCCATACTATCTCATCACTACTACTACATCATACAAACACTTCCCACTACATCCTCCTCACACAGAGCTCCATACTATCTCATCACTACTAATACATCATACAAATACTTCCCACTACATCCTCCTCACACAGAGCTCCATACTATCTCATCACTACTACTAAATCATACAAATACTTCCCACTACATCCTCCTCACACAGAGCTCCATACTATCTCATCACTACTACTACATCATACAAATACTTCCAACCACATCCTCCTCACACAGAGCTCCATACTATCTCATCACTACTACTACATCATACAAATACTTCCCACCACATCCTCCTCACACAGAGCTCCATACTATCTCATCACTACTACTACATCATACAAACACTTACCACTACATCCTCCTCACACAGAGCTCCATACTATCTCATCACTACTACTACATCATACAAACACTTCCCACCACATCCTCCTCACACAGAGCTCCATACTATCTCATCACTACTACTACATCATACAAACACTTCCCACTACATCCTCCTCACACAGAGCTCCATACTATCTCATCACTACTACTACATCATACAAATACTTCCCACTACATCCTCCTCACATAGAGCTCCATACTATCTCATCACTACTACTACATCATACAAATACTTCCCACTACATCCTCCTCACACAGAGCTCCATACTATCTCATCACTACTACTACATCATACAAATACTTCCCACCACATCCTCCTCACACAGAGCTCCATACTATCTCATCACTACTACTACATCATACAAATACTTCCCACTACATCCTCCTCACACAGAGCTCCATACTATCTCATCACTACTACTACATCATACAAACACTTCCCACTACATCCTCCTCACACAGAGCTCCATACTATCTCATCACTACTACTACATCATACAAATACTTACCACTACATCCTCCTCACACAGAGCTCCATACTATCTCATCACTACTACTACTACATCACACAAACACTTCCCACTACATCCTCCTTACACAGAGCTTCATACTATCTCATCACTACTACTACATCACACAAACACTTCCCACTACATCCTCCTCACACAGAGCTCCATACTATCTCATCACTACTACTACATCATACAAACACTTCCCACTACATCCTCCTCACAAAGAACTCCATACTATCTCATCACTACTACTACATCATACAAATACTTCCCACTACATCCTCCTCACACAGAGCTCTATACTATCTCATCACTACTACATCATACAAATACTTCCCACTACATCCTCCTCACACAGAGCTCCATACTATCTCATCACTACTACTACATCATACAAATACTTCCAACCACATCCTCCTCACACAGAGCTCCATACTATCTCATCACTACTACTACATCATACAAATACTTCCCACCACATCCTCCTCACACAGAGCTCCATACTATCTCATCACTACTACTACATCATACAAACACTTCCCACTACATCCTCCTCACACAGAGCTCCATACTATCTCATCACTACTACTACATCATACAAATACTTCCCACTACATCCTCCTCACATAGAGCTCCATACTATCTCATCACTACTACTACATCATACAAATACTTCCCACTACATCCTCCTCACACAGAGCTCCATACTATCTCATCACTACTACTACATCATACAAATACTTCCCACCACATCCTCCTCACACAGAGCTCCATACTATCTCATCACTACTACTACATCATACAAATACTTCCAACCACATCCTCCTCACACAGAGCTCCATACTATCTCATCACTACTACTACATCATACAAATACTTCCCACTACATCCTCCTCACACAGAGCTCCATACTATCTCATCACTACTACTACATCATACAAATACTTCCCACTACATCCTCCTCACACAGAGCTCCATACTATCTCATCACTACTACTACATCATACAAACACTTCCCACTACATCCTCCTCACACAGAGCTCCATACTATCTCATCACTACTACTACATCATACAAATACTTCCCACTACATCCTCCTCACACAGAGCTCCATACTATCTCATCACTACTACTACATCATACAAACACTTCCCACTACATCCTCCTCACACAGAGCTCCATACTATCTCATCACTACAACTACATCATACAAATACTTCCCACTACATCCTCCTCACACAGAGCTCCATACCATCTCATCACTACTACTACATCATACAAATACTTCCAACCACATCCTCCTCACACAGAGCTCCATACTATCTCATCACTACTACATCACACAAACACTTCCCACTACATCCTCCTCACACAGAGCTCCATACTATCTCATCACTACTACTACATCATACAAATACTTCCCACTACATCCTCCTCACACAGAGCTCCATACTATCTCATCACTACTACTACATCATACAAATACTTCCCACTACATCCTCCTCACACAGAGCTCCATACTATCTCATCACTACTACTACATCATACAAATACTTCCCACTACATCCTCCTCACACAGAGCTCCATACTATCTCATCACTACTACTACATCATACAAATACTTCCCACCACATCCTCCTCACACAGAGCTCCATACTATCTCATCACTACTACTACATCATACAAATACTTCCCACTACATCCTCCTCACATAGAGCTCCATACTATCTCATCACTACTACCACATCATACAAATACTTCCAACCACATCCTCCTCACACAGAGCTCCATACTATCTCATCACTACTACTACATCACACAAATACTTCCAACCACATCCTCCTCACACAGAGCTCCATACTATCTCATCACTACTACTACATCATACAAACACTTCCCACTACATCCTCCTCACACAGAGCTCCATACTATCTCATCACTACTACTACATCATACAAATACTTCCCACCACATCCTCCTCACACAGAGCTCCATACTATCTCATCACTACTACTACATCATACAAATACTTCCCACTACATCCTCCTCACACAGAGCTCCATACTATCTCATCACTACTACATCATACAAATACTTCCCACTACATCCTCCTCACACAGAGCTCCATACTATCTCATCACTACTACTACATCATACAAATACTTCCCACTACATCCTCCTCACACAGAGCTCCATACTATCTCATCACTACTACTACATCATACAAATACTTCCCACTACATCCTCCTCACACAGAGCTCCATACTATCTCATCACTACTACTACATCATACAAATACTTCCCACTACATCCTCCTCACACAGAGCTCCATACTATCTCATCACTACAACTACATCATACAAATACTTCCCACTACATCCTCCTCACACAGAGCTCCATACCATCTCATCACTACTACTACATCATACAAATACTTCCAACCACATCCTCCTCACACAGAGCTCCATACTATCTCATCACTACTACTACATCATACAAATACTTCCCACTACATCCTCCTCACACAGAGCTCCATACTATCTCATCACTACTACTACATCATACAAATACTTCCCACTACATCCTCCTCACACAGAGCTCCATACTATCTCATCACTACTACTACATCATACAAATACTTCCCACTACATCCTCCTCACACAGAGCTCCATACTATCTCATCACTACTACTACATCATACAAATACTTCCCACTACATCCTCCTCACACAGAGCTCTATACTATCTCATCACTACAACTACATCATACAAATACTTCCCACTACATCCTCCTCACACAGAGCTCCATACTATCTCATCACTACTACTACATCATACAAATACTTCCAACCACATCCTCCTCACACAGAGCTCCATACTATCTCATCACTACTACTACATCATACAAATACTTCCCACTACATCCTCCTCACACAGAGCTCTATACTATCTCATCACTACAACTACATCATACAAATACTTCCCACTACATCCTCCTCACACAGAGCTCCATACTATCTCATCACTACTACTACATCATACAAATACTTCCAACCACATCCTCCTCACACAGAGCTCCATACTATCTCATCACTACTACTACATCATACAAATACTTCCCACTACATCCTCCTCACACAGAGCTCCATACCATCTCATCACTACTACTACATCATACAAATACTTCCAACCACATCCTCCTCACACAGAGCTCCATACTATCTCATCACTACTACATCACACAAACACTTCCCACTACATCCTCCTCACACAGAGCTCCATACTATCTCATCACTACTACTACATCATACAAATACTTCCCACTACATCCTCCTCACACAGAGCTCCATACTATCTCATCACTACTACTACATCATACAAATACTTCCCACTACATCCTCCTCACACAGAGCTCCATACTATCTCATCACTACTACTACATCATACAAATACTTCCCACTACATCCTCCTCACACAGAGCTCTATACTATCTCATCACTACAACTACATCATACAAATACTTCCCACTACATCCTCCTCACACAGAGCTCTATACTATCTCATCACTACAACTACATCATACAAATACTTCCCACTACATCCTCCTCACACAGAGCTCCATACTATCTCATCACTACTACTACATCATACAAATACTTCCAACCACATCCTCCTCACACAGAGCTCCATACTATCTCATCACTACTACATCACACAAACACTTCCCACTACATCCTCCTCACACAGAGCTCCATACTATCTCATCACTACTACTACATCATACAAATACTTCCCACTACATCCTCCTCACACAGAGCTCCATACTATCTCATCACTACTACTACATCATACAAATACTTCCCACTACATCCTCCTCACACAGAGCTCCATACTATCTCATCACTACTACTACATCACACAAATACTTCCCACTACATCCTCCTCACACAGAGCTCTATACTATCTCATCATTACTACATCATACAAATACTTCCCACTACATCCTCCTCACACAGAGCTCCATACTATCTCATCACTACTACTACATCATACAAACACTTCCCACTACATCCTCCTCACACAGAGCTCCATACTATCTCATCACTACTACTACATCATACAAATACTTCCCACTACATCCTCCTCACACAGAGCTCCATACTATCTCATCACTACTACTACATCACACAAATACTTCCCACTACATCCTCCTCACACAGAGCTCTATACTATCTCATCACTACTACATCATACTGTGAGGGGGTTAGCTCGGCAGCGGGTGTGTGTGACCCCCGGGATGGGCTCCCCACACAAAAACAGGCCCAGCAAACGGAGGTTGTGGTTTTCAAAATCAAAAAAGGTGCGGTTTATTTTCTATTTACAGTGACAAAACACAGCAAAGCCAAAAGAAACATAAACAAAATAAATCCTGGTCAACTTGACCTCTGACTAAACATACAGGTTTCCTAACTAACAACTGGGATCAGCCTAGTGCTGTCCTAGTCCCTAAGTCCCTGGTTTAGTAAAAGTCCAAACAAATAGCCACACAGGCTTTGCCTCACCGCACAGGGGTTCACTCTCCCTAGACAGTCCACACAGGTCTGGGTCCAGGCATGAGCTAACATCTAATGAAGCTGGGAGTTTTTATAGAGGCCTTAAACGAACTGACAGGCTTCAGCTGGTCTCATCAACTCCCTGCCTGCACGACGCCCAGCCCTCTCCCTAGAGGTATGAGTCATCCATGAGCCCACTAGCCTCAGCTGGGCTTCATCAACTCCCTCCCTAGTTGTATAAGTCGGCGTAAAGCCTGAATCTGGGCGAAATATATCTACCCCCCTGGATGCAACCAGGTGACTTTACCTTCCTGCTGTCACATACCCCCCCCTCTTGTTTTAACCTCGGGGTTGGAACACCAGCAATCAGGCATTCATGTACTCGAGACAAAGCATCCACATTCCCCATTTGAACGCCAGGGCGATGCTTTACTGTGAAGTTGAATTCCTGGAGGGCCAGGAACCACCTATTCACTCTTCTATTTGTTTCCTTGTTTTGAGCCATCCACTTTAACGGAGCGTGATCCGTAACCATGTCAAAGTGCCTACCTAGCAGGTAGTACCGAAGGGAATCTAGAGCCCACTTCACCGCTAAACACTCCTTTTCAACGGTGGCGTAATTTACCTCATGGGACTTCAACTTCCTGCTGAGGTAAATGACTGGGTGCTCTTCCCCGTTCCAGACCTGGGACAATACTGCTCCTAACCCCACATCTGACGCATCACTTTGTACGACAAAGTCTTTAGAGAAGTCGGGTGAGTACAACACTGGCTGGCTACATAAGGCTTGTTTCAAGAATTGGAATGCTGCCTCAGCCTCGGGGGTCCATTTAATCATGACCGACCCTTTCCCCTTCGTTAGGTTGGTTAGGGGCACAGCCTTAGAAGCAAAGTGGGGAATGAATCGCCGATAATACCCAGCGATTCCCAGAAAGGCTCGTACCTGCTTCTTGCTGTTGGGACGTGGCCAACTCTGGATGGCCTTGACTTTGTTGAGTTGGGGTTTTATTACTCCCCTCCCAATGGTGTACCCAAGATATTTGGCCTCCTCCTGCCCAATGGTACACTTCTTGGGGTTAGCCGTAAACCCCGCTTCCCGAACAGAGTCCAGGACTGCTTGCACTTTTGGCAGATGTGAGGCCCAATCTGTGCTATGGACAATTACGTCATCCAGGTAAGCCGCAGCATACTTCCGATGGGGCCTCAGCATCTGGTCCATTTTCCGCTGGAATGTGGCCGGCGCATTCTGTAACCCGAACGGCATTCTTTTATATTGGAACGCCCCGTCTGGGGTTACAAATGCGGTTTTCTCTTTGGCCAATTTGGCCAGGGGGATTTGCCAATACCCTTTTGTGAGGTCAAGAGTCGTCATGTATCGGGCTGTTCCCAGCCGGTCGATCAACTCATCTATACGTGGCATGGGGTAGGTGTCAAATTTTGTAACTTTGTTCAACTGACGAAAATCGTTACAAAATCGCCAGCTCCCATCCGGTTTAGGCACCAACACAATGGGACTAGACCAATCACTTTGGGACTCCTCTATCACCCCTAAGTTCAGCATTTTCTGTACTTCCTCCCGTATTGCCTC
The DNA here is from genome assembly GCA_029206835.1 of Rana muscosa. Lineage (NCBI taxonomy): Eukaryota > Metazoa > Chordata > Amphibia > Anura > Ranidae > Rana > Rana muscosa. The sequence continues at coordinate 378,543,432 of CM055123.1, forward strand.
CCGTCGGGCCTCTGGGATCCGATAGGGTTTTAACTTCACCCTTTCACCGGGCGGGGTAATGATGTCATGCTCTACCCCAGATGTTTGTCCCGGCAGCTCAGAGAATACCTCCTTGTTGCGAAGCACAAACTCCTTAACCTCCTGTTGTTGGGGTTGTGACAAGGTGGCTGCTATTCCAACCTCAGGAATCACGCAACCAGTTTGAGCTGGTGACCAAGTGTCTGCGACTAGGGACTCTCTATCCCTCCAGGCTTTCAACAGATTAACGTGATAGATCTGTTCGGGCTTTCGCCTTCCTGGTTGTCTGACCTTGTAATTCACTTCGCTCACTTTTTCCATTATCTCGTAGGGGCCTTGCCATCTGGCAAGGAATTTACTTTCAACCGTAGGGACAAGTACCAGTATCCTATCCCCCGGGGAAAAGGTACGGGTCTTGGCTCCACGGTTGTACACTCTCTGCTGTGCTAACTGCGCTTGGGCCAAATGTTCCTTCACGATGGGCATTACCTGTGCAATTCGGTCTTGCATCAGGGCGACATGCTCAATCACACTCCTGTGGGGAGAACTCTCACTTTCCCAAGTTTCCTTGGCAATATCCAACAGCCCTCTTGGGTGTCTCCCATACAGTAACTCAAAGGGGGAGAATCCCGTAGAGGATTGGGGCACCTCCCTAATAGCAAACATCAGATAAGGAAGTAGACAGTCCCAATCCTTTCCATCTCTATCCACCACTTTCTTCAACATTTGTTTTAGGGTTTTGTTGAATCTTTCAACCAGCCCATCGGTTTGGGGGTGATACACAGATGTACGTAATTGCGTCACTTTGAACAATTTACACAGCTCCTTCATAACCCGGGACATAAAGGGTGTACCTTGGTCCGTAAGCAGTTCTTTACAAATACCCACCCGGCTAAACACAAGAGATAGCTCTTTGGCTATGGTTTTGGCCGAGGTATTTCGGAGAGGGATCGCTTCTGGATAACGGGTGGCATAGTCCATTATAACTAATATGTACTGGTGCCCCCTAGCGGACTTGATTATAGGACCTACCAAATCCATGGCGATCCTCTCAAACGGGACCTCAATGATGGGTAGAGGGACCAGCGGGCTACGGAAATGTGGCATCGGGGCCGACCTCTGACACACAGGGCAGGAGGAACAATAATTTTCTATGTCCTTCATCACCCCCGGCCAATAGAATCTCTGTAATACCCTCTCTCGGGTTTTCTCTGTCCCCAGATGACCTCCAAGAATGTGCCCATGGGCCAACTCCAACACCAACTTCCTGTAAGGTTTGGGCACCACAAGCTGCTCAACGGTTTCTTCTGCCCTTTTTGCCACCCGATACAGTAGGTCCTTCTCTACGCTGAAGTATGGGTAAGTGCAGGTATTATCTGGGTTCACTAACTCGCCATCTATTTTCACTACGTTTTCCCGTGCCTTTATTAGGGCGGGGTCTTTCAACTGTTCTGTGGCAAAGTTTTCCCTGTGAACCTCAAGATCAGAAAACTCCACAGACGGTAGGTTTTCGTCTGAGGAGGTGGGCTCCTCTCCAGTTTCTTGAGTCTCCCCTGCCAATACTGATAAGGGAAATTCCGGAGAGTCCTCACCACTCTCAGGGGAGTTCTGGCTATCACATTCCTGGTACATAGGGGCACCAGTGGGGGGCTCAGGATCATCCCACAGTTCCCAGAACTTCGGAAAATCCCTTCCCACAATGGCGTCATACGGTAACTGAGATACTAAGCCCACTGGATGAGAGAGGGTACCTTTGGGGGTCTCGAAACACACTGTAGTCACTGGATACTCTCGGGTGTCCCCATGCACACAAATAACAGCTACCTTGCTATTCCCAGAGACCTCTGTTTTAACTAACTCAGCCTTTATCAGGGTCACAAGGCTACCTGAATCCAGCAATACCACAACATTTCTACCATTAACACACATTTTGCATAAATGTTTCTCAGTTCCTCGAATGGCAGTGCATGCGACTGTCGCACACAGCGACTGACGTCTGCCCGTCAGAAAGTCACACTGCATGGGTTCCTCCACAACCGGGCAATTGGCTGCAATATGTCCCGCTTGCCGGCAGCGGTAGCAAACGATCCTTCTTGCCGCCTCTTGAGCCGCTGATTTCCCAGGCTGTTCTCGCCAAACTTGGGGTAGAGCTCCCACCCTCTCACTCTCTCCACCCTCACCCCTTGGAATCCTCTTATCCGCCCCTGGGGATGGTCTGGTCTTAGGGTGGAAAGTCCGAGTGTCTCTGGAAGAGGCCGTCAGGTTCTCTGTAGCCAAGTATTTCTCCACACGATCCACAAGACCATCGGCCGTCTCTGGGTCTCCATGGCTTACCCACTTTTGGATGGCAGTAGGAAGAGCTCTCAAAAACCGATCCATTACAACACGTTCCACAATCTTTGGTGCGGACAAAGTCTCTGGCTGTAGCCACTTTCTGCTCAGGTGAATGAGATCATACATTTGAGACCTGGGGGGTTTTCCAAGCTGGAAAGTCCAGTTATGCACACGCTGAGCCCGGACAGCCTGGGTGACACCCAGCCTTGCCAATATCTCAGCTTTTAGCATCACATAGTCTTTTGCTTGGTCAGTCTCCAGGTCATAGTAAGCCTTCTGCGATTCACCAGTTAACAGAGGAGCCACCAGTCCAGCCCACTGCTCCTCAGGCCACTTTTCTCTTTCAGCAGTCCTTTCAAATGTGGTCAAAAATACCTCTGGATCATCCTCTCCAGTCATTTTTGTCAATAAACGACTCACCCCAAAGGACGCGGTATTAGTGGGACGGCTTTCCTCACTGGTCTGCGGACGTTGCTGCATTACTGCTTCCATTTGTTGTAGTCTCTGCTCTTGCTTCTGTAACAGGTCTATGAAGCGGGCCTCAGATTGCTGCTGGGCTTGTTGCTGAGCTTCCAGACTCTGTTGGTGAGCTTGCTGCTGGGCTGCAAGGCTCTGTTGATGAGCTTGCTGCTGGGCTGCAAAGTTCTGTTGTTGAGCTGCAAGGCTCTGTTGATGAGCTGCAAGGCTCTTTTGCAAACCTGCATTTGTCTGCTGTTGATTGGCATTTGCTAGAGCCAGCTGCTTCAGTATCTCCTCCATGCTGGCTTAAAAAAAACTGCCTGCATTCTCCACCAACTGTGAGGGGGTTAGCTCGGCAGCGGGTGTGTGTGACCCCCGGGATGGGCTCCCCACACAAAAACAGGCCCAGCAAACGGAGGTTGTGGTTTTCAAAATCAAAAAAGGTGCGGTTTATTTTCTATTTACAGTGACAAAACACAGCAAAGCCAAAAGAAACATAAACAAAATAAATCCTGGTCAACTTGACCTCTGACTAAACATACAGGTTTCCTAACTAACAACTGGGATCAGCCTAGTGCTGTCCTAGTCCCTAAGTCCCTGGTTTAGTAAAAGTCCAAACAAATAGCCACACAGGCTTTGCCTCACCGCACAGGGGTTCACTCTCCCTAGACAGTCCACACAGGTCTGGGTCCAGGCATGAGCTAACATCTAATGAAGCTGGGAGTTTTTTATAGAGGCCTTAAACGAACTGACAGGCTTCAGCTGGTCTCATCAACTCCCTGCCTGCACGACGCCCAGCCCTCTCCCTAGAGGTATGAGTCATCCATGAGCCCACTAGCCTCAGCTGGGCTTCATCAACTCCCTCCCTAGTTGTATAAGTCGGCGTAAAGCCTGAATCTGGGCGAAATATATCTACCCCCCTGGATGCAACCAGGTGACTTTACCTTCCTGCTGTCACAATACAAATACTTCCCACTACATCCTCCTCACACAGAGCTCCATACTATCTCATCACTACTACTACATCATACAAACACTTCCCACTACATCCTCCTCACACAGAGCTCCATACTATCTCATCACTACTACTACATCATACAAATACTTCCCACTACATCCTCCTCTCATAGAGCTCCATACTATCTCATCACTACTAATACATCATACAAATACTTCCCACTACATCCTCCTCACACAGAGCTCCATACTATCTCATCACTACAACTACATCATACAAACACTTCCCACTACATCCTCCTCACACAGAGCTCCATACTATCTCATCTCTACTACTACTACATCACACAAATACTTCCCACTACATCCTCCTCACATAGAGCTCCATACTATCTCATCACTACTACTACATCATACAAATACTTCCCACTACATCCTCCTCACATAGAGCTCCATACTATCTCATCACTACTACTACATCATACAAACACTTCCCACTACATCCTCCTCACACAGAGCTCCATACTATCTCATCTCTACTACTACTACATCATACAAATACTTCCCACTACATCCTCCTCACATAGAGCTCCATACTATCTCATCACTACTACTACATCATACAAACACTTCCCACTACATCCTCCTCACACAGAGCTCCATACTATCTCATCACTACTAATACATCATACAAATACTTCCCACTACATCCTCCTCACACAGAGCTCCATACTATCTCATCACTACTACTACATCATACAAACACTTCCCACTACATCCTCCTCACACAGAGCTCCATACTATCTCATCACTACTACTACATCATACAAACACTTCCCACTACATCCTCCTCACACAGAGCTCCATACTATCTCATCACTACTACTACATCATACAAACACTTCCCACTACATCCTCCTCACATAGAGCTCCATACTATCTCATCACTACTACTACATCATACAAACACTTCCCACTACATCCTCCTCACACAGAGCTCCATACTATCTCATCCCTACTACTACATCATACAAACACTTCCCACTACATCCTCCTCACACAGAGCTCCATACTATCTCATCACTACTACTACATCATACAAACACTTCCCACTACATCCTCCTCACACAGAGCTCCATACTATCTCATCACTACTACTACATCATACAAATACTTCCCACTACATCCTCCTCACACAGAGCTCTATACTATCTCATCACTACTACTACATCATACAAATACTTCCCACTACATCCTCCTCACACAGAGCTCCATACTATCTCATCACTACTACTACATCATACAAACACTTCCCACTACATCCTCCTCACACAGAGCTCCATACTATCTCATCACTACTACTACATCATACAAATACTTCCCACTACATCCTCCTCACACAGAGCTCCATACTATCTCATCACTACTACTACATCATACAAACACTTCCCACTACATCCTCCTCACACAGAGCTCCATACTATCTCATCACTACTACTACATCATACAAATACTTCCCACTACATCCTCCTCACACAGAGCTCCATACTATCTCATCACTACTACTATATCATACAAATACTTCCAACCACATCCTCCTCACACAGAGCTCCATACTATCTCATCACTACTACTACATCATACAAATACTTCCCACTACATCCTCCTCACACAGAGCTCCATACTATCTCATCACTACTACTACATCATACAAATACTTCCCACTACATCCTCCTCACACAGAGCTCCATACTATCTCATCACTACTACTACATAATACAAATACTTCCAACCATATCCTCCTCACACAGAGCTCCATACTATCTCATCACTACTACTACATCATACAAATACTTCCCACTACATCCTCCTCACACAGAGCTCCATACTATCTCATCACTACTACTACATCATACAAATACTTCCAACCACATCCTCCTCACACAGAGCTCCATACTATCTCATCACTACTACTACATCATACAAACACTTCCCACTACATCCTCCTCAAACAGAGCTCCATACTATCTCATCACTACAACTACATCATACAAATACTTCCCACTACATCCTCCTCACACAGAGCTCCATACTATCTCATCACTACTACTACATCATACAAATACTTCCAACCACATCCTCCTCACACAGAGCTCCATACTATCTCATCACTACTACTACATCATACAAATACTTCCCACTACATCCTCCTCACACAGAGCTCCATACCATCTCATCACTACTACTACATCATACAAATACTTCCAACCACATCCTCCTCACACAGAGCTCCATACTATCTCATCACTACTACTACATCATACAAATACTTCCCACTACATCCTCCTCACACAGAGCTCCATACTATCTCATCACTACTACATCACACAAACACTTCCCACTACATCCTCCTCACACAGAGCTCCATACTATCTCATCACTACTACTACATCATACAAATACTTCCCACTACATCCTCCTCACACAGAGCTCCATACTATCTCATCACTACTACTACATCACACAAATACTTCCCACTACATCCTCCTCACACAGAGCTCTATACTATCTCATCATTACTACATCATACAAATACTTCCCACTACATCCTCCTCACACAGAGCTCCATACTATCTCATCACTACTACTACATCATACAACTACTTCCCACTACATCCTCCTCATACAGAGCTCCATACTATCTCATCACTACTACATCATACAAACACTTCCCACTACATCCTCCTCACACAGAGCTCCATACTATCTCATCACTACTACTATATCATACAAATACTTCCCACTACATCCTCCTCACACAGAGCTCCATACTATCTCATCACTACTACTACATCATACAAATACTTCCCACTACATCCTCCTCACACAGAGCTCCATACTATCTCATCACTACTACTACATCATACAAACACTTCCCACTACATCCTCCTCACACAGAGCTCCATACTATCTCATCTCTACTACTACTACATCACACAAATACTTCCCACTACATCCTCCTCACATAGAGCTCCATACTATCTCATCACTACTACTACATCATACAAACACTTCCCACTACATCCTCCTCACACAGAGCTCCATACTATCTCATCACTACTACTACATCATACAAATACTTCCCACTACATCCTCCTCACACAGAGCTCCATACTATCTCATCACTACTACTACATCACACAAATACTTCCCACTACATCCTCCTCACACAGAGCTCTATACTATCTCATCACTACTACATCATACAAATACTTCCCACTACATCCTCCTCACACAGAGCTCCATACTATCTCATCACTACTACTACATCATACAAACACTTCCCACTACATCCTCCTCACACAGAGCTCCATACTATCTCATCTCTACTACTACTACATCACACAAATACTTCCCACTACATCCTCCTCACATAGAGCTCCATACCATCTCATCACTACTACTACATCATACAAATACTTCCCACTACATCCTCCTCACACAGAGCTCCATACTATCTCATCACTACTAATACATCATACAAACACTTCCCACTACATCCTCCTCACACAGAGCTCCATACTATCTCATCACTACTAATACATCATACAAATACTTCCCACTACATCCTCCTCACACAGAGCTCCATACTATCTCATCTCTACTACTACTACATCACACAAATACTTCCCACTACATCCTCCTCACATAGAGCTCCATACTATCTCATCACTACTAATACATCATACAAATACTTCCCACTACATCCTCCTCACACAGAGCTCCATACTATCTCATCACTACTACTACATCATACAAACACTTCCCACTACATCCTCCTCACACAGAGCTCCATACTATCTCATCTCTACTACTACTACATCATACAAATACTTCCCACTACATCCTCCTCACATAGAGCTCCATACTATCTCATCACTACTACTACATCATACAAATACTTCCCACTACATCCTCCTCACACAGAGCTCCATACTATCTCATCACTACTACTACATCATACAAATACTTCCCACTACATCCTCCTCACATAGAGCTCCATACTATCTCATCACTACTACTACATCATACAAACACTTCCCACTACATCCTCCTCACACAGAGCTCCATACTATCTCATCACTACTACTACATCATACAAATACTTCCCACTACATCCTCCTCACACAGAGCTCCATACTATCTCATCACTACTACTACATCATACAAATACTTCCAACCACATCCTCCTCACACAGAGCTCCATACTATCTCATCACTACTACTACATCACACAAACTCTTCCCACCACATCCTCCTCACACAGAGCTCCATACTATCTCATCACTACTACTACATCATACAAATACTTCCCACTACATCCTCCTCACACAGAGCTCCATACCATCTCATCACTACTACTACATCATACAAATACTTCCAACCACATCCTCCTCACACAGAGCTCCATACTATCTCATCACTACTACATCACACAAACACTTCCCACTACATCCTCCTCACACAGAGCTCCATACTATCTCATCACTACTACTACATCATACAAAAACTTCCCACTACATCCTCCTCACACAGAGCTCCATACTATCTCATCACTACTACTACATCATACAAACACTTCCCACTACATCCTCCTCACATAGAGCTCCATACTATCTCATCACTACTACTACATCACACAAATACTTCCCACTACATCCTCCTCACACAGAGCTCCATACTATCTCATCACTACAACTACATCATACAAATACTTCCCACTACATCCTCCTCACACAGAGCTCCATACTATCTCATCACTACTACTACATCATACAAATACTTCCCACTACATCCTCCTCACACAGAGCTCCATACTATCTCATCACTACTACATCATACAAATACTTCCCACTACATCCTCCTCACACAGAGCTCCATACCATCTCATCACTACTACTACATCATACAAAGACTTCCCACTACATCCTCCTCACACAGAGCTCCATACCATCTCATCACTACTACTACATCATACAAACACTTCCCACTACATCCTCCTCACACAAAGCTCCATACTATCTCATCTCTACTACTACTACATCATACAAATACTTCCCACTACATCCTCCTCACATAGAGCTCCATACTATCTCATCACTACTAATACATCATACAAATACTTCCCACTACATCCTCCTCACACAGAGCTCCATACTATCTCATCACTACTACTACATCATACAAATACTTCCCACTACATCCTCCTCACATAGAGCTCCATACTATCTCATCACTACTACTACATCATACAAACACTTCCCACTACATCCTCCTCACACAGAGCTCCATACTATCTCATCACTACTACTACATCATACAAATACTTCCCACTACATCCTCCTCACACAGAGCTCCATACTATCTCATCACTACTACTACATCATACAAATACTTCCAACCACATCCTCCTCACACAGAGCTCCATACTATCTCATCACTACTACTACATCACACAAACTCTTCCCACCACATCCTCCTCACACAGAGCTCCATACTATCTCATCACTACTACTACATCATACAAATACTTCCCACTACATCCTCCTCACACAGAGCTCCATACCATCTCATCACTACTACTACATCATACAAATACTTCCAACCACATCCTCCTCACACAGAGCTCCATACTATCTCATCACTACTACATCACACAAACACTTCCCACTACATCCTCCTCACACAGAGCTCCATACTATCTCATCACTACTACTACATCATACAAAAACTTCCCACTACATCCTCCTCACACAGAGCTCCATACTATCTCATCACTACTACTACATCATACAAACACTTCCCACTACATCCTCCTCACATAGAGCTCCATACTATCTCATCACTACTACTACATCACACAAATACTTCCCACTACATCCTCCTCACACAGAGCTCCATACTATCTCATCACTACTACTACATCATACAAACACTTCCCACTACATCCTCCTCACACAGAGCTCCATACTATCTCATCACTACTACTACATCATACAAATACTTCCCACTACATCCTCCTCACACAGAGCTCCATACTATCTCATCACTACTACTACATCATACAAATACTTCCCACTACATCCTCCTCACACAGAGCTCCATACTATCTCATCACTACTACTACATCATACAAATACTTCCCACTACATCCTCCTCACACAGAGCTCCATACTATCTCATCACTACTACTACATCATACAAATACTTCCCACTACATCCTCCTCACACAGAGCTCCATACTATCTCATCACTACTACTACATCATACAAATACTTCCCACTACATCCTCCTCACACAGAGCTCCATACTATCTCATCACTACTACTACATCATACAAATACTTCCCACTACATCCTCCTCACACAGAGCTCCATACTATCTCATCACTACTACTACATCATACAAACACTTCCCACTACATCCTCCTCACATAGAGCTCCATACTATCTCATCACTACTACTACATCATACAAATACTTCCAACCACATCCTCCTCACACAGAGCTCCATACTATCTCATCACTACTACTACATCATACAAACACTTCCCACTACATCCTCCTCACACAGAGCTCCATACTATCTCATCACTACTACTACATCACACAAAAACTTCCCACTACATCCTCCTCACACAGAGCTCCATACTATCTCATCACTACTACTACATCATACAAATACTTCCAACCACATCCTCCTCACACAGAGCTCCATACTATCTCATCACTACTACTACATCATACAAATACTTCCCACTACATCCTCCTCACACAGAGCTCCATACTATCTCATCACTACTACTACATCATACAAATACTTCCAACCACATCCTCCTCACACAGAGCTCCATACTATCTCATCACTACTACTACATCATACAAATACTTCCCACTACATCCTCCTCATACAGAGCTCCATACTATCTCATCACTACTACTACATCATACAAATACTTCCAACCACATCCTCCTCACACAGAGCTCCATACTATCTCATCACTACTACTACATCATACAAATACTTCCCACTACATCCTCCTCACACAGAGCTCCATACTATCTCATCACTACTACTTCATCATACAAATACTTCCCACTACATCCTCCTCACACAGAGCTCCATACTATCTCATCACTACTACTACATCATACAAACACTTCCCACTACATCCTCCTCACACAGAGCTCCATACTATCTCATCACTACTACTACATCATACAAATACTTCCCACTACATCCTCCTCACACAGAGCTCCATACTATCTCATCACTACTACTACATCATACAAATACTTCCCACTACATCCTCCTCACACAGAGCTCCATACCATCTCATCACTACTACTACATCATACAAATACTTCCAACCACATCCTCCTCACACAGAGCTCCATACTATCTCATCACTACTACATCACACAAACACTTCCCACTACATCCTCCTCACACAGAGCTCCATACTATCTCATCACTACTACTACATCATACAAATACTTCCCACTACATCCTCCTCACACAGAGCTCCATACTATCTCATCACTACTACATCACACAAACACTTCCCACTACATCCTCCTCACACAGAGCTCCATACTATCTCATCACTACTACTACATCATACAAACACTTCCCACTACATCCTCCTCACATAGAGCTCCATACTATCTCATCACTACTACTACATCACACAAATACTTCCCACTACATCCTCCTCACACAGAGCTCTATACTATCTCATCATTACTACATCATACAAATACTTCCCACTACATCCTCCTCACACAGAGCTCCATACTATCTCATCACTACTACTACATCATACAAACACTTCCCACTACATCCTCCTCACACAGAGCTCCATACTATCTCATCACTACTACTACATCATACAAATACTTCCCACTACATCCTCCTCACACAGAGCTCCATACTATCTCATCACTACTACTACATCACACAAATACTTCCCACTACATCCTCCTCACACAGAGCTCCATACTATCTCATCACTACTACTACATCATACAAATACTTCCCACTACATCCTCCTCACATAGAGCTCCATACTATCTCATCACTACTAATACATCATACAAATACTTCCCACTACATCCTCCTCACACAGAGCTCCATACTATCTCATCACTACTACTACATCATACAAACACTTCCCACTACATCCTCCTCACACAGAGCTCCATACTATCTCATCTCTACTACTACATCACACAAATACTTCCCACTACATCCTCCTCACACAGAGCTCCATACTATCTCATCACTACTACTACATCATACAAATACTTCTCACTACATCCTCCTCACATAGAGCTCCATACTATCTCATCACTACTACTACATCATACAAATACTTCCCACTACATCCTCCTCACACAGAGCTCCATACTATCTCATCACTACTTTTACATCATACAAATACTTCCAACCACATCCTCCTCACACAGAGCTCCATACTATCTCATCACTACTACTACATCATACAAATACTTCCCACTACATCCTCCTCACACAGAGCTCCATACTATCTCATCACTACTTTTACATCATACAAATACTTCCAACCACATCCTCCTCACACAGAGCTCCATACTATCTCATCACTACTACTACATCATACAAATACTTCCCACTACATCCTCCTCACACAGAGCTCCATACTATCTCATCACTACTAATACATCATACAAACACTTCCCACTACATCCTCCTCACACAGAGCTCCATACTATCTCATCACTACTACTACATCATACAAATACTTCCCACTACATCCTCCTCACACAGAGCTCCATACTATCTCATCACTACTACTACATCATACAAACACTTCCCACTACATCCTCCTCACATAGAGCTCCATACTATCTCATCACTACTACTACATCACACAAATACTTCCCACTACATCCTCCTCACACAGAGCTCTATACTATCTCATCATTACTACATCATACAAATACTTCCCACTACATCCTCCTCACACAGAGCTCCATACTATCTCATCACTACTACTACATCATACAAACACTTCCCACTACATCCTCCTCACACAGAGCTCCATACTATCTCATCACTACTACTACATCATACAAATACTTCCCACTACATCCTCCTCACACAGAGCTCCATACTATCTCATCACTACTACTACATCACACAAATACTTCCCACTACATCCTCCTCACACAGAGCTCTATACTATCTCATCACTACTACATCATACAAATACTTCCCACTACATCCTCCTCACACAGAGCTCCATACTATCTCATCACTACTACTACATCATACAAACACTTCCCACTACATCCTCCTCACACAGAGCTCCATACTATCTCATCACTACTACTACATCATACAAATACTTCCCACTACATCCTCCTCACATAGAGCTCCATACTATCTCATCACTACTAATACATCATACAAATACTTCCCACTACATCCTCCTCACACAGAGCTCCATACTATCTCATCACTACTACTACATCATACAAACACTTCCCACTACATCCTCCTCACACAGAGCTCCATACTATCTCATCTCTACTACTACATCACACAAATACTTCCCACTACATCCTCCTCACACAGAGCTCCATACTATCTCATCACTACTACTACATCATACAAATACTTCTCACTACATCCTCCTCACATAGAGCTCCATACTATCTCATCACTACTACTACATCATACAAACACTTCCCACTACATCCTCCTCACACAGAGCTCCATACTAACTCATCACTACTACTACATCATACAAATACTTCCCACTACATCCTCCTCACACAGAGCTCCATACTATCTCATCACTACTTTTACATCATACAAATACTTCCAACCACATCCTCCTCACACAGAGCTCCATACTATCTCATCACTACTACTACATCATACAAATACTTCCCACTACATCCTCCTCACACAGAGCTCCATACTATCTCATCACTACTAATACATCATACAAACACTTCCCACTACATCCTCCTCACACAGAGCTCCATACTATCTCATCACTACTACTACATCATACAAATACTTCCCACTACATCCTCCTCACACAGAGCTCCATACTATCTCATCACTACTACTACATCATACAAATACTTCCCACTACATCCTCCTCACACAGAGCTCCATACTATCTCATCACTACTACTACATCATACAAATACTTCCCACTACATCCTCCTCACACAGAGCTCCATACTATCTCATCACTACTACTACATCACACAAATACTTCCCACTACATCCTCCTCACACAGAGCTCCATACTATCTCATCACTACAACTACATCATACAAATACTTCCCACTACATCCTCCTCACACAGAGCTCCATACTATCTCATCACTACTACTACATCATACAAATACTTCCCACTACATCCTCCTCACACAGAGCTCCATACTATCTCATCACTACTACTACATCATACAAATACTTCCAACCACATCCTCCTCACACAGAGCTCCATACTATCTCATCACTACTACTACATCATACAAATACTTCCCACTACATCCTCCTCACACAGAGCTCCATACTATCTCATCACTACTACTACATCACACAAATACTTCCCACTGCATCCTCCTCACACAGAGCTCCATACTATCTCATCACTACAACTACATCATACAAATACTTCCCACTACATCCTCCTCACACAGAGCTCCATACTATCTCATCACTACTACTACATCATACAAATACTTCCCACTACATCCTCCTCACACAGAGCTCCATACTATCTCATCACTACTACTACATCATACAAATACTTCCCACTACATCCTCCTCACACAGAGCTCCATACTATCTCATCACTACTACTACATCATACAAATACTTCCCACTACATCCTCCTCACACAGAGCTCCATACTATCTCATCACTACTACTACATCATACAAATACTTCCCACTACATCCTCCTCACACAGAGCTCCATACTATCTCATCACTACTACTACATCACACAAATACTTCCCACTACATCCTCCTCACACAGAGCTCCATACTATCTCATCACTACTACATCATACAAATACTTCCCACTACATCCTCCTCACACAGAGCTCCATACTATCTCATCACTACTACTACATCATACAAACACTTCCCACTACATCCTCCTCACACAGAGCTCCATACTATCTCATCACTACTACATCATACAAATACTTCCCAACACCACATTTACTTCATTCTTCTCACCCTTCTCTGCCATCGGATCTCTAAACATTTCTAAGACAATTATAAAGTAACAATTCACACTTCTCTCTAAGAAGGAGATCTTTTCTCTTGCCACCATAATCCAATGTAACATTCTTTAGGAGAGGAAAACAACAAGTTCCTCTTCTTCATATCTCTAGACTTCCCTCATTACCAGGAGATCGGGGAAAGAAAACCTGTTCAAGATAAATAAAAAGTCCCCTCCCCCTCCTGTACACAGATCCTGGGATCACCTCTTTCTCAGCTCGGGTGTATAAATGATACAACTGACTAGTAATAAATCTCACACTCACTATTCATTCTTCTGTATGAAGAAGACATTTTCTATCACAGGAATCTCTTCTCTTCTTCTATAACTTTCTCCAATCTTCCCTCTCACACACACACAGATCACATTGTTACACCTTCCCATCAGAACATCTTACACTCCTTCTCATTCATTGTCTACAGAAGACAATTATTGTCACCCTGGAGAGATTTGTACATTTCTCATTCCAAGCATCAAATCATTTTATATTGTCAGCCAATCAGCAGATAGTAGTGATCTGTACGGTGAGTGTGTGCGGAACACCATCCACCATCTGTTACGACAAATTAAACATATCCCGATCAGCCAATCACAACCTCTTGTGGTTCCTGTGTCTGCCAATAAGACCATTTATATCATCATACTGGGAGCTTTCTAAAAGTGGAGCCCGGAGATTACATTTCAACCCAAATGTGACATCGGGGCTGCTAATCCTCTTCATATTATTTGTGGGTGAAAATATGGAATATGACAGTGAAGAGTCCATTCTCCGCATAACACAATCTTCTTGTTGCTGATCATTTTAACATGCCCGATCAGTACAATGATTTCCCTTATACCGATCACATGAAATATTAAACATCCTGAACAATCATCTAGCAAAGGAAGTGTGAATGTTCCCCCTCCCCCTCCCCGGGAGATGCCACAGAGTGTGCGGCAATTGTGGGGACCTCCAGGTCTCTGATCCGCACATTAGATATGTTAGGGGCCGTAAAACGATCCTTTATAGCAGGAGGGATTTCCGATCTACAGGATCTCTAGTAATCATTTGTGGGATTTATCATAATATGTAATCTGAGATTCCCTGCAAGGGACGAATGTACAATGTGTGATGGGAACAGATGATCTCATCTAGACTGTGTGCAAAGTCTATGCGGC
Organism: Rana muscosa; assembly: GCA_029206835.1. NCBI lineage: Eukaryota > Metazoa > Chordata > Amphibia > Anura > Ranidae > Rana > Rana muscosa. The sequence continues at coordinate 378,559,716 of CM055123.1, forward strand.
CCCTGGTGGGTGGAGGTAGGTATGTGCGGCTGTGTTATGAGGGTGTAGGTAGGTATGTGCGGCTCTGTTAGGATGAGGTGGGTGTAGGTAGGTATGTGTAGCTCTGTTAGGAGGTGGGTATAGGTAGGTATGTGCGGCTCTGTTAGGAGGAGGTGGGTGTAGGTAGGTATGTGTAGCTCTGTTAGGAGGAGGTGGGTGGCTCTGAGAAGAGCCTTTGGGGTGTGTAGATGAAAGGAGGTCTCCGGTGGGGATTACTTCTTCTTCGGAGCGGCCTTCTTGGGCTTGGCTGTCTAGAAAAGCCCGGAGCAAGGAATGCAATGAATGGGTGAAGGGTGAACATGACTAGGGAAACAGGGACTTATGTGAAGGATTAGGGGATTGGTGGGGTAAGACTGAGGAAGAGGGGATAAGATTGGTGGGTTAATTTGGGTGGGAGGGGGCATTGAGTGTATAAAGGAAGACTCCGCCCCCTCCTCGGATAACATGCGGCGCTGAGAAAGTTCAGGATGGCAGACTTGGAGCAGCTCCTGGCCCAACTGCGGGCAGAAACAGCGGCGCGAGGCCCGCAGTGGGCCCAGGAACATTTAGGGCCTTTGCTCGGGCGTCCGCTGGAGGAAGAGATTAATGGGGGGAGAGTGTCAGCGCGAGCTCGGCAGTCCAAACCGCCGGAGCGCTTCTCTCCTGACCTCTCCTCCGGAGCTCGCAGACAAATAGGGAATCCCCATTCGCGGGCCCCTTCGGGTCCTCCCGCGAAGCGAGCTGCTGTCGCCGGGTTGGACGCCGGAAGGAATCCCCGGCAGAGTCGGAGCTCCGCGGGCGGCCGTTCCGGGAGTTCCGGAGCGGCCACCAGGCCCGCACGGCGATGGGAGTCGGAAGCAGCGGGCCCCGCCCCCAGAGTGATGTCACCGGGGATGGCGCCTCGGCGGGGGAGATCCAGTGTGGCGGTGGCCGGGCCTTCCACTGCGGCGGCCGGGGACTTTGCGGCGGAGGAGCAGAGGGAAGAGGCAGCGGACGTAGGCGACAGGGCTGGACGGAGCCCCCCCGGCCTGGGCAAGGCAACGAAAAAATCGGTGGGCGGGTCCAGAACACGAAGAAGGAGTCGGTGTGGAGCGGGACCCTCGGCATCCAGGGATCCTTCTCCTGGAGGGCTTGCATCGGGAGCGGAAGGGGAGGAGCAACGGTCGGACGGTGCAGGATCGGAATCGGAGGCGGAACGTGAGCCTCTCGGAAGGTCAGCATCGATGGAGGCGGGACGGTCGGCTGGTGGGTCGCTTCCTAGGCAGCCCGGTAAGTTTGTTTTTCCTTTATCTTCACTGGGTCAGTCACAGGTGTGGGGTGCTGGGGGCTGCAGTGGTAGGGGTGATGCTGGGACGTCCGGGTGGGGGTACTCGGCTGGGGATGGTGATTTGGCAGACCGGGGTCAGAGGTCGGTGGTAGGGATGGATACAAGTATGAGGGGGTTTTTAGCAGGGATCAAGGAATTGGTGGACAGGTTTGAAAATTCAGCAGGTGGGGCGCCATACCCGTCAGAGGCATGGGTTCCCCCGGTGGGGGGGGATGGCAGGAGCGGGGTGGCAGGGGCAGCGGTGGTGGTGCCACAGCAGGGGGGGACGGAAAGTCCTCCGGTAAGGAAGGAGAGGGTTGATACGCCCGCGGCAGTGGGGGAGACGGGCAGGCAGGACCTGGTAAGGTTGGCTGATGCGGCGATGTGCGAGGTCTATATCTGTTTTGAGGGACCGTTGGGAGCGCATTTAAAGGTGGAGGTACGTGACAAGATTTGGAAAGGTGAGTATGTGGAGATATTTTCACTGCTGCCGTTGGGGAAGTTCAACTTGGACAGAGTCAAGCCGGATGACTCCAAGAAGGAAGATGAGGAGAAGCGTAGGTATCGCCTTATCCCTCGGACATTTACAAATTGGCTGCAGGCATTTGGCATTTTGGCAAGTGTGATAGGGGTAAAGAAGCCGGAGTTCTGCTCTGCTCTGTTTTGCTACCAGGATGCGATAGGGGAAGCATACAGAACCTTCGGGGGCACGGCTTGGTTGAGGTACGATGAGCAGTTTCGCCAGAGGATGGCGATGCGGCCGGAGTTAAGATGGGACCACAAAGACATTAGTTTGTGGATGCGATTGATGACTTTGGCGAGGGCCCCGAATCAGTTTTTTCAGGGGGGGGCCGGTGGATCGTCTTCCCCTGGACAACTGGCCGGTAAGGCAAAAGGGGTTTGTTGGCAGTTTAATTCGGGTACATGCAAGTTTGGAGGAACGTGCCGTTTCAGACATGAGTGTTCCGGATGCGGGGGTTCCCACCCCTCGTCTAGATGCTTTAAGCAAGGGAAGAACCGTTCCGGAGAACTTGCGAATAAGAGGGAAGACGCCGGTGATGGTGGAAAGGATGCGGCCGTTTCTAGGTAGGTATCCGGACAGGGAGGCTGCGCGGTTGTTGGAAAGGGGGTTTGCGGAGGGTTTTCGTATTCCATGCTCGTTGAGGGAGGTTCCCCCCGTGCCGCGCAATTTGCGATCGGCGTTGCTACATGGCGACGTAGTTTCGGAGAAACTACGAAAGGAAGTGGCGTTGGGCCGCATGAGCGGCCCATTTACAGTTCCCCCGTTAAAGGATTTGGTGGTCTCTCCGCTGGGTGTGGTGCCAAAAAAGGAGCCGAATAAATTTCGGCTCATTCACCACCTTTCTTTTCCTAAAGGGGGGTCGGTTAATGACGCCATTGAGCCGTATGCTTGCACGGTGAGTTACACATCATTCGATGCAGCAGTGGTTTGGGTCCGGCATTATGGAAAGGGGGCTCTCATGGCAAAATCAGATGTGGAGGCGGCCTTTCGGCTTCTTCCGGTGCACCCGGATAGTTTTAGATTATTGGGGTGTCATTGGAACGGGGAGTTTTATGTGGACCAGTGCCTGCCTATGGGCTGTTCCATATCGTGTGCATTATTTGAGGAGTTTAGCTCCTTTCTGGAATGGGTGGTCAGGGACGTGGCAGGGGTAAATTCGGTCATACACTATCTGGATGACTTCCTCTGCGTGGGCCCGGCTTCATCCAGGGATTGTGCGATTCTGTTAGCAACGCTGGAGCACATGGCGGATCGTTTTGGCGTCCCATTGGCGCCGGACAAGACGGAGGGGCCAAGAACGGTCATTACGTTTTTAGGGATAACGCTGGATTCAGAAGCCATGGAATGCCGTTTACCGGAAGATAAGCTTGCGGATCTGAAAAGAGAACTTAAGCTGATGTTGGGTTTGCGCAAGGTACAGCTGCGAACGCTGCAATCTTTATTGGGGAAGCTGAATTTCGCCTGTCGCATTTTGCCAATGGGGAGAGCGTTTTGCCGACGGTTGTCGGCAAGCACGGCTGGGGTGCAGTCGCCGCGACATTTTGTTAGGCTGGTACGTTCCCACAGGTCTGATCTGCAGGTCTGGCATACATTCTTGGAGTCCTTCAATGGTAGGGCACTATGGATGTCGGGCCCGGTCAGCAACTTTGATATGGATCTGTTCACGGACGCTGCGGGCTCAGCAGGTTTTGGGGCTTTTTTCCAAGGCCGATGGAGTGCGGGTTCGTGGCCACAGAGTTGGGTGGAGGCAGGCTTCATAAAGAATATGTTGCTGCTGGAACTGTTTCCAGTAGTATTGGCGGTGGAACTATGGGGTGAGGCTTTCCGGGATCGGAAGGTGCGTTTTCACATCGACAACATGGGCGTGGTGCAGGTGATTAACAGAGCATCGGCGGCATCGCCGCCGGTGGTTCGCCTGCTACAACAGCTGGTGTTGAGATGCCTACAGTTAAACATCTTCATGTATGCTGTTCACCTTCCGGGAGTGGACAATGTGGTGGCTGACGCTTTATCTCGCTTTCAGTGGGACAGGTTCCGAGAGTTGGCACCGGACGCGGAGCAACGAGGGGTACCTTGTCCAGACTGGCTGTGGAAGATTGCGTTAGATTAGTCGCCGGATGGATCAGCAAGTCGGTGAGTGAGACGACGTGGGCTGCATATCAGAAAGTTTGGTTGGAATGGGCGGATCTGGGTAGAATGACGGGAGTTGAGATTGAGGGTCCGGAGGTGAGATTGCTAGTCTTGTACTTTATATCCAGGAGCATGGAAGCGGGGGTGTCGGTATCCGCGCTGGATAAAAAGGTTGCGGGATTGGCATTTTTGTTTAAATGGCAAGGTTTGCCTGATTACACGAAAGACTTCTGGGTTCGACAAGCGCTCAGAGGTTATAGGCGGGTTAGGCCGTTTAAAGACACCAGACGCCCGGTGTCCTTTGGGGTCCTGAAGGGGGTGTTGGCTAAGCTACGGGAGGTTTGCACCTCGGAATACGAAGCTGCCTTGTTTCGAGTGGCATTTTCCTTGGCATTCTTTGGGGCGTTCAGGATTGGCAAGCTGGTTAGCCCGTCTAAGAAAGTGCACGGGGGGATTGGGGCTAATGAAGTGCGTTGCCAGGAGGATAGAGTGTCCTTGTGGTTACGTAGATCAAAAACGGATCAAAAAGGGAGGGGCAAGAGAGTTCAGATTTTTTCATTGACGGGCTCACCGCTTTGTCCGGTTGGGGCCGTTCGGGGCTTTCTGGTGGTACGCCCAGGGAACGTGGGGTCCTTTCTGATACATGCGGATGGGTGTCCGTTGTCCAGGTTTCAGTTCATATCGGTTTTCCGAAAATGTTTGGGGTGCCTGGGTTTAGAGGCGAAAGAATTTTCGTCACATTCGTTCAGAATTGGGGCGGCTACGGAAGCGGCTCGGAGTGGGTTGGATAGTGAGTCGGTCAAGCGCATTGGGAGATGGGAATCAAGGAGATTTCGATCTTACATTCACCCTCACTTAGTGGTAGGGGTGTGAGGAGAATAGGAGGAAGGGTATGAGGAGAGAAGGAGTGGGGCTGATTGGAGTTTAAAAAAAAAAAAAAAAAAAACATAATAATGAGGTTAAGTTGACAGGTTTGGCTGTGGTTACGGTGGATACATGTTTTTCTCTCTTTCAGGTGTGGCGCCGGCGTTGGTCTGGATACTGGGGCACTCTTACGTGTACAGGGGGGGTAAGAGGGCTGAGGCAAGGCCGGAAGGTCAGCAATTGGGGTTTCCGAGGCAGGAGGCCCGGATTCGCTGGCTGGGAATTCCGGGAATGTTATGGAGTAGGACGGTTCCAGAAGTGCATCGTTATGCGTGACTGGACCGACCACCTGACGTTTTAATTTTGCACGTAGGTGGGAATGACTTAGGTGTTAGATCTATGCTGGATGTGACGAAGGATATCAAATTTGATATTCTCCGTCTTCGTATGGCATTCCCGGAAATGGTGATAGTGTGGTCCGACATGGTGGCTCGCACTTCATGGCGGACGGCTAGATCCATAGAAGGCATCAATAGGGCGCGGAGGAAAGTTAATCGGGATGTGGCCAGGTTCATGGTTAGGAATGGGGGTTTGGTGATACGCCATTTTGAGCTGGAGTTGGAGACATGGCGGTACCTTCGGGATGATGGGGTACACCTCAGTGATGTGGGTATAGACCTATGGGCATTAGGATTACAGGATGGTATACAGAGGGCTCTCAGGGTGTGGAGGGGCACCCAATTGTAAAGGTTTTTACATTTGGGTGCTGTGGCGGGTGTCTGTTCTTTGCAGGGGAAGGATGATACCTCGGAAAGAAGGGTTCAGGACCCGTCGTTGGTATGGGTCCTGACGGTGGGCTTACAGTTAACGGAGGTTTAGCTGGAAGCATTGGGATGGTGCACTGCGGTCATGGTTGTCTCTGAGCCAGCATGTCGGCTTGAGGCCTATTAGCGGAGTTTGAGAAGTACCGCAGTGCAATAATGAACACAAAAAAGTTAATAGAGGTTCCTGCAGAGAGCGACACCAGTAATTTACTGAGGGTCCTTTAGGACAGAGTTTATGGGTACTGTTAAAAAGTTATACAGCGTTTTAATAAATAAGGCTGCTACGGCCTATATATATTTCTCCAACTCCTGGTGTGGTCTCGTTTACTTAGTAATAAGTAGATAATAAATAAGGGGTATATATAATAAGGACATCTGTTATACGATAGTCAAGAAAAGCCCGGAGCAAGGAATGCAATGAATGGGTGAAGGGCGAACATGACTAGGGAAACAGGGACTTATGTGAAGGATTAGGGGATTGGTGGGGTAAGACTGAGGAAGAGGGGATAAGATTGGTGGGTTAATTTGGGTGGGAGGGGGCATTGAGTGTATAAAGGAAGACTCCGCCCCCTCCTCGGATAACATGCGGCGCTGAGAAAGTTCCCGCCCACCCTCCCCAGAATTTGGACGGAGTGGGGGATGTTGTCTCTACATTTTGTTTTACAGGTACAAGTGGGGTCATTGCAGATGTCGTGGCAGTGGCGGGTGTCTGTTCTTTGCAGGGGAAGGATGATACCTCGGAAAGAAGGGTTCAGGACCTGTCGTTGGTATGGGTCCTGACGGTGGGCTTACAGTTAACGGAGGTTTAGCTGGAAGCATTGGGATGGTGCACTGCGGTCATGGTTGTCTCTGAGCCAGCAGGTCGGCTTGAGGCCTATTAGCGGAGTTTGAGAAGTACCGCAGTGCAATAATGGACACAAAAAAGTTAATAGAGGTTCCTGCAGAGAGCGACACCAGTAATTTACTGAGGGTCCTTTAGGACAGAGTTTATGGGTACTATTAAAAAGTTATACAGCGTTTTAATAAATAAGGCTGCTACGGCCTATATATATTTCTCCAACTCCTGGTGTGGTCTCGTTTACTTAGTAATAAGTAGATAATAAATAAGGGGTATATATAATAAGGACATCTGTTATACGATAGTCATGGCTTTAGCCGCCTTCTTAGCCGGACTCTTGGTGGCTTTTTTCGGCTTGGCTGCAGCTTTGGGCTTCTTGGGGCTCTTTGTCGCCGTCTTAGCGGGAGCATCTGCAGCCTTTGCCGGTTTCTTGGCGGCCGCAGGTTTCTTGGGGGGACTTGGCGGCAGCCGATGGCTTCTTGTTGGTGGCGATTTTCTTGGCCTTGTCGCCCACTTGCTGCTTCTTGTTGATCTTGAAGGATCCGGAGGCTCCATGTCCTTTGACCTGGATGAGGCTCCCCTTAGTCACCAGCGCCCTGATGGCGACCTTGAGGCGGCTGTTGTTCTTGTCCACATCGTATCTTCCGGCGACCAGGAGCTTCTTGAGGGCGGCCAGGGAGACCCCGCTGCGCTCCTTGGAAGCGGACACGGCTGTGACGATGAGCTCGGACACGCTGGGACTGGACGGCTTCTTGCTGCCTTTCTTGGCTCCTCCGGCTGCCGCCTTCTTAGTCGCCTTCTTCTTGGCGGCGGGCTCCGCTGGAGGAGTGGCGGCTGGGGCGCTCTCAGTCTCCGTCATGTTTCTCAACGAGTTTTTGATAATAGATCAATATCGTGTATGTGTGGCGTTCTGGCTTATATAGAGACGTTCTGCACTGCTATTGGTTAATATAGAACTTGCCTTCTGCACTGCTATTGGTTACACGTTAGAGACGCCCACTGACTGTCACTCCAGTGTTGGGGAATCTTCTCTCTCTTGTTGTGTTTCCCTGGCAGAGAGAAAATCGATTATAATAAGAAATTGAAGGGTGTCCAATTTTCTTAGGGGGCCCGATCTGCTCACTGGACTGTCATTTACCGATCTGTCACTTACTGCTCTCATAATCTGCTCAGGAGGCTGAATATAGAGGCTGCAAACACATCCATCCTCCTGAGTGTGTGTCCCAATCTTCCTTCTACCTGTTTTTCTACACACATTCTCATCAGAAAACAATCTTCTCACATCTCCCACTACAATCATCTTCACATTAGATGAGAGAAGAGTGAAGATCAGGAAAGATTTCCCTCTAATACAGAACTCTGCTCATCTATAGCTGAGTAGAAGGAGCCTGGAAGAAAAACACCAGCCGGTGACATGAGATCCTTGTGGGATGTGATGGGGGAGATTGTTAGAGATACAAAGGTGTCAGCTGATGAGAACATGTCATATTTCATGTACTATGTATCATTCTTTACTCATTATAACTGTAAGTTTGTGGCCAGTAGTTTATTCTGGTGTTTCTGTATAATTTTTTCATCATGATACATATATTGTCATTCAAATACTCTGAGTAAGTTTATTTTCACATTTTACTACACAGCTATATTGCCTACTCAGAAAATATACTGTATACAGAAACAAATAAATAATAATAATAATATTATATATATATATTTTTTTTACCAAAGAGAGAATCCATCAACATTTGATACCCCCAAAGTTCAGTTCAGTCATCATTACTTTGTGTCAAATCCCATTATAGTCTATGGTGGGTAAAATCTTGATAGCAAATCTTGGACATTTATAGTGTTAGATTTCTCTCTAGGGCAGGGGTCTCCCAACTTTCTACACAAAGGTCCAGTTTTTTATTCTTCAGACTGTATGGGATGGGTGGGGTGGGGGTAAACAGAGAATTGCTGGTATAAACAACGCATTGTTTGTGTTAGACTGTTAGTGGAAGAGTATTGTCCCATCATTGGTTTCAGTGGCAGGAATTATGTGTCAGTGGGAGGAAAGGTGACTCATCATTGGTGTTAGTAGAAGGAATAGAGTCATATCACTGGTGTTGGTGTCAGGTATTTTGCCCCTATTGGTATTGTCAGTGGGAATAGCATCCCATCATTGGTGTCAGTTTTTAGGAATAGTGCCCCATCATGTGTGTCAGTGGGAGGAATAGTGCCCCATCATTCGTGTCAGTGGGAGGAATAGTGCCCCATCATTTGTGTCAGTGGGAGGAATAGTGCCCCATCATTGGTATCAGTGGAAAGAATAAGGCTCCATCATTGGTTTCATTTATAGGAATAGTACCCCATTTTTGGTATCAGTGGGAGAAATTGTGTTTCATCATTGGTATCAGTGGGAGGAATAGTGGCCCATTATTGAGGGTCACTGCTAATAGTAGTGTCCCATCATTGGTGTCATTGGAAATAATTGGTTTCATGATTACTGTGCCCTGATGTCAGTGGGAGGAATGGTGCCCCATCCAGGGAAGCCATCAGACATTTTGGGCCTTCCCCCCGGGGCCTGACCACCAACATTCCCCAGTGCCTGCTAAATAACTGTCCCACCAAATCTGCCCACTGGCCATCCCGAAAAAGGCCCATCCCATGTCTTCCTCCTTCTCTATCCCATGCCCTCATGCAATCCCATCTCCTCCATCCCATGTACTCCTATTTAAGTCCCATCTCCTTCATCCCACATCCTCCTCCCTCCAGTCCCATCTCTTCCATCCTGCGTCCTCATCCTTCTACAGTCCCATCTCCTCCATGCCATGTACTCCTACTCCAGTTCCATCTCCTTCATCCCACATCCTTCTCCTTCACCAGTCCATCTCTTCTATCCCATGTCCTCCTCCTCCTGTCCAATCTCCTCCATCCCTTTCCTCCCCTAGTCCTACCTCATCCATTCCATGCCCTCCTCCTCCTCCAGTCCCATCTCTTCCTACCACAGGAGAGGGGGAAGTGGGACAGGAGGGGGGAAGTGGGACAGGTGGGGGGCAGTGTGTTAGCAGGGGGAGGGAGACAGGAGTGGAACAGGGAGACAGAAGAGTGGAGTTACAAAGGAGAACAGCGTGACAGGAGGGGGGCAGTATGACAGGAGGGGGGCAGCTGGATAAAAGGGGACAGGTGGAGGTAGCTGAACTGGAGGGGGAAGTGTCATGGGAGGAGGTCAGTGGGATAGGTGGGGGGCAGCAGGACAGGAGGGAACCGTTTCTTGGAAGAGGGGCAGTGTCACAGGTGGGGGGCAGCAGGAAAGGTGGGGGCAGCAGGAAAGGTGGTTGCGAGGCATTAGAACAGGTGAAGGGGCAGCAGGACAGATGGGGGCAGCAGGGAGGGTGGGGGCGGGACCTTAGAACAGGTGAATGGGCAGCAGGACAGGTGGGGGCCAGCAGGAAACGTGGGTGGGGGGCATTTGAACAGGTGAAGGGGCAGTTGGGGGGGCAGCGTCACACATATGAGAGGCAGTGGGACAGGTGAGAGGCAGTGTCACATGTGGGAGGCAGTGTCACACACACCTAGGGAAGCACCAGTCCTCCCAGCTCTCACCTGTCCAGCAGTACCAGGAGGGGTAGCTGAGCCTGTGTTTTACCTCCACTACGGCTCTCTGGAGGCAGCTGCAAGAAAGAGTGCCTGGCAATCACTTTACTACCGGAGCAGAGCCTGCCTGACAGCGGGCCCCCGACATGCACACACAAAGGAGATGGGGAGGGCTTCTCCAACCCATAGTGCTCCCATAGTGCGGTCGCCTCTAGACGAAGTCCAGACGAAGTCCAATGATGAAACGCGTAAGGCGGAGCTACGCAATACGCACACCACGCTAAGTCTACCCGGAAGTGCAGCTGGAACGCAGTTGGGACGCACGCTGCACACACCAGTCTGCACCGATCGCGGCTTCCAACGCGATATAGGGACTGCGTTTTTTTTAATCTGTTTTTATATATATTTTTAATAAAGCCTTACGTTTTTTACCGCACTATGGGAGCTTCTTTGTGCTTTCACTAATGAGGTAATCGGAAGCCCTTCTTTCCACGGCACTTCAAAACTCCTGGGGGAGGAACTGCATGCCTAATTGAAGATCAGAACGTTACCTGCCAGTTTTATGAAGAGGACTGTTTATCTTATCATCACTTTCAATCTTATTTAGACTTAAGCCAAGTGGCCCAGTCAGGCAATCTGTAGCCACAGATTAGTGCCTCACTTTGGAGACATAGCAACTTGCACTGTCATACTTGCACTGTTACAATTGGACTTATTATTTATTCATTTTTTGATGCACTTGATGTTTATGGTTATGCGGTGCCATAGATGAGACACTTGGTCATCTTAGTTTATTTTTATATAGCTTCTATGATCACTTGCGTTGTGTATTTGGTACCATTTCCTTTGATTTAAGGAACACAGCGGCACTATCACTACTTCAGGGTGGTTAGACCACATTTAAAAATCTTTTTTGCCACATCACACTACATTGTTCCTACCAGGATCAGTGAGCAGCGCCATACCCCATTTATTTATTTTTCATTTCAGCTGAAGCCTGGAGCTCCACACACCACCGGCCACACAGCACAGATAGCCACGGTAGGGGACGACACAGAGGTCTGGTACATGTCGGGCAGACAAGCCAGGAGAGCGCTGGGACCCCAGTTCAAGTCCACAAACGATCGGGACATCCCCAGCCAGGAGACCAGGCCACAGAGGAATCCTCCATCACAGACAGGCAAGTGCTGAAACCGGCCACCCTCCTTACAATTTGTGATGCAATGCTTTTCAGCAGGGCTCATTGCTGCACTCCAACTACAGTATCTGTGAGGGGTTGCAGTGTTGTGGCACCAGCACCAGTGCCTAAGGCCCAATTTTTCAGCCCCTGTTTAACAGGGGCGTGTAAATACAATTTTTGATGCAATACTTTGCAGCAGGTCTCATTGCTGCGCTCCAAGTATAGTATCTGTGAGGGGTTGCAGTGTTGTGGCACCAGTGCCTAAGGCCCAATTTTTCTGCCCCTGTTCAACAGGGGCATGTAATTACAATTCTTGATCTAATAATTCACAGCAGGGCCCATTTCTGCGCCCAACAAGAGTAACTGTGAGGGCTTACAGTGTTGTGGCAACACCACCACCACCACCAAAGGCCCAATTTTTCTGTCCCTGTACAACAGGGGCATGTAATTACAATTCTTGATCTAATAATTCACAGAAGGGCCCATTCCTGCACCCACCAAGAGTAACTGTGTGGGGACACTAGGCTGGTGATCAGCGAGTAAAAAACAGCTCATACTCACTGATCACCAGCCGGGCTGCAGCGATCCTCTCCTCTCCTCACCGACAACTTCTGTGTGAGGAGAGGAGAGCCGATCGCCTAGCAACCGGCTCTGTGTTTTCATCACATGACGGCTGTGATTGGACACGGCCATCATGTGATCAGGAGGGCCAATCACAGAGCCCTCCTGCCAATCTATGATGCGCCATGTCCGTGTGACACGAGTGCATCGGGATCGTGCCGCTGCGCGGGAATGCGCACGCGATTCCCCTCCTTCTGAGGGATGTTCCTGAACGTCCACTCAGAAGGAGAGAGACACCCGGCCGTATATATACAGTGGCCGGGTGGGAAATGGTTAAAATCACTGCTCCCGAAAAAACGTCTGTTTTTAAATCTTTTTTTTGCATTGATACATGTCCCCTGGGGCAGGACCCGGGTCCCCAAACCCTTTTTAGGACAATAACTTGCATATTAGCCGTTATAATTAGCACTTTTGATTTCGAACGTTCGAGTTCATTGTATTTAATAGGGTTCTAAAGTTTGCACAAACTTTTGGTCCGTTCGCAGGTTCTGGTGCGAACCGAAGGGTGTTCGGCTCATCCCTAGTTGTAAACACTTTTTTTACCTTAATGTTTTATGCATTCACCCACTTTTACAACTTGGTCTCAAAGGAAAGACCCCTCATTTTTGGATAACATTTTTTTTCTTTCCTACATTTTCTGAAGTAGATAATGTACTTTCAATCATAGCCCAGTGCGTCATTTACTCCTGCCCCCCGCTGCATTCTGGGTATGTGTAAGACTAAGGGGCCCACAGTTAAAATTATTAGTGGAGGGATTGCAGCATATTTGTGCAAGTACAGAATCACAGTATATAAAAAATAATATGCAAAGTGGTTGGAGGGAAACTTCAGAATGGCAAAGATGTTTTTATTACAAATTATTTGAGCAGTTCCTCTCGAGCGTGCACCATCAAACTGAGTTCTGGGCCGGCCGGCATCTATGGTTCGCCCGTACTTGGGCTCCAAATTTACCTGTTCCCTTTTTTTTACCTATTTTCCCACGCCAAGCTGGCCAGGAAATAAACCATCTTCCTTGCCATCTTGATTGATCAAGATGGCAGGAAAGATGGGAAGATGGAGAGTCCCATTTTCCGAATCATTTTCCACAGTGTACAGTCTTTTGTAGTTTTTTATGCTCGAGTGTGCACCATCAGATGGGACCACTAGATAGTAGCTTAAAGCCTCTGATATTGGTGACTCAGCCGACACATTTGAAAAAAACACTGCTACCAAACCATTCTCAGCTCTCAAAACCTCAGCATGGACTTGGGACGAGGGTGAGAGACGATGTATTTTTGTTGTCCGCAGTGGTGCAAGACAGACACGAGGAAGGGGTTAAGTGTGTCCTAGGGAGTGATTCTAACTGTGTGACCGATATGCTCTCTTCTCGTCTCCAGACAATTCACTATACTCACACTTCCAAGTGTTATGGAATGAGGTCTGGGCCACTGGTCTCAGAACCAACCGGGCTCAGAGAGGTCTTCATTGCTGTCCTAGCACCCAACCCTTTTGCACAGTAAACTGCCTTAAAGGTAATTTGAGCATGTGTCTTTAGGGGAAGGGGAAAGGGAAGGGAACCCATCACCTGGATGTATAATGATGACTCTTACCTTTGTTAGATCCATTTTTAGAGCATTGTTGTCCTGGGTCATGGCATCGATTGTTTTCTGCTGATCAGAAATGCTCTCTTCTCGTCTCCAGACAATTCACTGTGCTCACACTTGCAAGTGTTATGGAATGAGGTCTGGGCCACTGCTCTCAGAACCAACCGGGCTCAGAGAGGTCTTCATTTCTGTCCCAGCACCCAACCCTTTTGCACAGTAAACTGCCTTAAAGGTAATTTGAGAATGTGTCTTTGGGGGAAGGGGAAAGGGAAGGGAAGAGATGTACAGCAAACACTGTACTCTCATGTAATGTAGTCCCAAAGTCAAAGTCTAGGACTGTCTACAATTTTAGCCCTTTGCACAGAAAACTGCCTGAAGCTCATTCTTTGAGCATGAAGGGGTTAAGTGTGTCCTAGGGAGTGATTCTAACTGTGTGGCCAATATGCTCTCTTCTCGTCTCCAGACAATTCACTGTACTCACTGGGTGAACAGGTCCTGCTGTTAAAGCTGAGACTATGCACACAGACGGAACAGCAGAGATGTACAGCAAACACTGTACTCTCATGTAAGGGAAGAGAAGAGAAAGGTAGATTTCCAAGTCACTCCTCGTCTTCAGACAATTTATGTACTCGGGGCGAACAGATCCTGCTGTCTATCCTCCGTAAAGGGGTACACCCTCTTCCCACACTTTACAGTCGAGACAAGCACACAGACGGGACAGCAGAGAAGAGATGTACAGTGAAACTTCTGATTCTCTTTTTAGCCCTTTGCACAGTAAACTGCCTTAAAGGTAGTGAGGGGAAGGGAAACTGCCTTAAAGGTAGTGAGGGGAAGGGAGAAGAGACCCTGGTAAGCAGTCTTCCAGTTTCGGAAGGGAGCACAGAGTTCCCCTGCACTTTACGTGTGCTTGCACACAACGTTCACGTGCAACCTTTGGACCAGCTCTGACCGCAATGAGCATCTTCCAAGTGTTATGGAATGGGAGCATCTTCCAAGTGTTATGGAATGGGGGGGGTCTGGGCCATTGCTCTCAGAACCAACCGCGCTTAGAGAGGTCTTCATTGCTGCAGTGGCACTAAATCTCCCCCGAGACAGAACATCACCTCTGTCACTGAGCTTTCCCAATTGCTCTACAAATTGTTTTTACTAAGATGGTTTACTTGCCCAAGCACCCAACCCTCCTCTTTTCGCAGCACGGGCTTGGGACCAGCCATGGCAGAGTTAAAAAAATATTGAAAACTTTTTCCTCACCATGATGGCTTAACATATAGTGGCAACAAAACAAGATCAAGGTCCAATTGTAGGAGAAACAGTAGTCAAGGCTCCACAAAGTCTTTAGACACACCCAAGTTAGGCGCTGCATGTAATAGTATGCTTGGTGCAGTCATTCTTAGGCCTGTTTGGCTGAGATCCTTAAGAATAATCCCCAGTGACTTTGCTGATGGCCTACAGTAGCAAATATTCTTTACAGGGCTGGTTTGCTTGTCCCAGCACCCAACCCTCCTCTTTTCGCAGCACGGGCTTGGGACCGGCCATGGCAGAGTTAAAAAAATATTGAAAACTTTTTTCCTCACCATGATGGTTTAACATATAGTGGCAACAAAACAAGATCAAGGTCCAATTGTAGAAGGAACAGTAGTCAAGGCTCCACAAAGTCTTTAGACACACCCAAGTTAGGCGCTGCATGTAATAGTATGCTTGGTGCGGTCATTCTTAGGCCTGTTTGGCTGAGATCCTGAAGAATAATCCCCAGTGACTTTGCTGATGGCCTACAGTAGCAAATATTCTTTACAGGGCTGGTTTGCTTGTCCCAGCACCCAACCCTCCTCTTTTCGCAGCACGGGCTTGGGACTGGCCATGGCAGAGTTAAAAAAATATTGAAAACTTTTTTGCTCACCATGATGGCTTAACATATAGTGGCAACAAAACAAGATCAAGGTCCAATTGTAGGAGAAACAGTAGTCAAGGCTCCACAAAGTCTTTAGACACACCCAAGTTAGGCGCTGCATGTAATAGTATGCTTGGTGTGGTCATTCTTAGGCCTGTTTGGCTGAGATCCTGAAGAATAATCCCCAGTGACTTTGCTGATGGCCTACAGTAGCAAATATTCTTTACAGGGCTGGTTTGCTTGTCCCAGCACCCAACCCTCCTCTTTTCGCAGCACGGGCTTGGGACCGGCCATGGCAGAGTTAAAAAAATATTGAAAACTTTTTTCCTCACCATGATGGCTTAACATATAGTGGCAACAAAACAAGATCAAGGTCCAATTGTAGGAGAAACAGTAGTCAAGGCTCCACAAAGTCTTTAGACACACCCAAGTTAGGCGCTGCATGTAATAGTATGCTTGGTGCGGTCATTCTTAGGCCTGTTTGGCTGAGATCCTTAAGAATAATCCCCAGTGACTTTGCTGATGGCCTACAGTAGCAAATATTCTTTACAGGGCTGGTTTGCTTGTCCCAGCACCCAACCCTCCTCTTTTCGCAGCACGGGCTTGGGACCGGCCATGGCAGAGTTAAAAAAATATTGAAAACTTTTTTCCTCACCATGATGGCTTAAAATATAGTGGCAACAAAAAGAGATCAAGGTCCAATTGTAGGAGAAACAGTAGTCAAGGCTCCACAAAGTCTTTAGACACACCCAAGTTAGGCGCTGCATGTAATAGTATGCTTGGTGCGGTCATTCTTAGGCCTGTTTGGCTGAGATCCTGAAGAATAATCCCCAGTGACTTTGCTGATGGCCTACAGTAGCAAATATTCTTTACAGGGCTGGTTTGCTTGTCCCAGCACCCAACCCTCCTCTTTTCGCAGCACGGGCTTGGGACCGGCCATGGCAGAGTTAAAAAAATATTGAAAACTTTTTTCCTCACCATGATGGTTTAACATATAGTGGCAACAAAACAAGATCAAGGTCCAATTGTAGAAGGAACAGTAGTCAAGGCTCCACAAAGTCTTTAGACACACCCAAGTTAGGCGCTGCATGTAATAGTATGCTTGGTGCGGTCATTCTTAGGCCTGTTTGGCTGAGATCCTGAAGAATAATCCCCAGTGACTTTGCTGATGGCCTACAGTAGCAAATATTCTTTACAGGGCTGGTTTGCTTGTCCCAGCACCCAACCCTCCTCTTTTCGCAGCACGGGCTTGGGACCGGCCATGGCAGAGTTAAAAAAATATTGAAAACTTTTTTGCTCACCATGATGGCTTAACATATAGTGGCAACAAAACAAGATCAAGGTCCAATTGTAGGAGAAACAGTAGTCAAGGCTCCACAAAGTCTTTAGACACACCCAAGTTAGGCGCTGCATGTAATAGTATGCTTGGTGCGGTCATTCTTAGGCCTGTTTGGCTGTGATCCTGAAGAATAATCCCCAGTGACTTTGCTGATGGCCTACAGTAGCAAATATTCTTTACAGGGCTGGTTTGCTTGTCCCAGCACCCAACCCTCCTCTTTTCGCAGCACGGGCTTGGGACCGGCCATGGCAGAGTTAAAAAAATATTGAAAACTTTTTTCCTCACCATGATGGCTTAACATATAGTGGCAACAAAACAAGATCAAGGTCCAATTGTAGGAGAAACAGTAGTCAAGGCTCCACAAAGTCTTTAGACACACCCAAGTTAGGCGCTGCATGTAATAGTATGCTTGGTGCGGTCATTCTTAGGCCTGTTTGGCTGAGATCCTTAAGAATAATCCCCAGTGACTTTGCTGATGGCCTACAGTAGCAAATATTCTTTACAGGGCTGGTTTGCTTGTCCCAGCACCCAACCCTCCTCTTTTCGCAGCACGGGCTTGGGACCGGCCATGGCAGAGTTAAAAAAATATTGAAAACTTTTTTGCTCACCATGATGGCTTAACATATAGTGGCAACAAAGCAAGATCAAGGTCCAATTGTAGGAGAAACAGTAGTCAGGGCTCCACAAAGTCTTTAGACACACCCAAGTTAGGCGCTGCATGTAATAGTATGCTTGGTGCGGTCATTCTTAGGCCTGTTTGGCTGAGATCCTGAAGAATAATCCCCAGTGACTTTGCTGATGGCCTACAGTAGCAAATATTCTTTACAGGGCTGGTTTGCTTGTCCCAGCACCCAACCCTCCTCTTTTCGCAGCACGGGCTTGGGACCGGCCATGGCAGAGTTAAAAAAATATTGAAAACTTTTTTCCTCACCATGATGGCTTAACATATAGTGGCAACAAAACAAGATCAAGGTCCAATTGTAGGAGAAACAGTAGTCAAGGCTCCACAAAGTCTTTAGACACACCCAAGTTAGGTGCTGCATGTAATAGTATGCTTGGTGCGGTCATTCTTAGGCCTGTTTGGCTGAGATCCTGAAGAATAATCCCCAGTGACTTTGCTGATGGCCTACAGTAGCAAATATTCTTTACAGGGCTGGTTTGCTTGTCCCAGCACCCAACCCTCCTCTTTTCGCAGCACGGGCTTGGGACCGGCCATGGCAGAGTTAAAAAAATATTGAAAACTTTTTTCCTCACCATGATGGCTTAAAATATAGTGGCAACAAAAAGAGATCAAGGTCCAATTGTAGGAGAAACAGTAGTCAAGGCTCCACAAAGTCTTTAGACACACCCAAGTTAGGCGCTGCATGTAATAGTATGCTTGGTGCGGTCATTCTTAGGCCTGTTTGGCTGAGATCCTGAAGAATAATCCCCAGTGACTTTGCTGATGGCCTACAGTAGCAAATATTCTTTACAGGGCTGGTTTGCTTGTCCCAGCACCCAACCCTCCTCTTTTCGCAGCACGGGCTTGGGACCGGCCATGGCAGAGTTAAAAAAATATTGAAAAGTTTTTTCCTCACCATGATGGCTTAAAATATAGTGGCAACAAAACAAGATCAAGGTCCAATTGTAGGAGAAACAGAGTAGTCAAGGCTCCACAAAGTCTTTAGACACACCCAAGTTAGGCGCTGCATGTAATAGTATGCTTGGTGCCATCATTCTTAGGCTTGTTTGGCTGAGATCCTTAAGAATAATCCCCAGTGACTAGCGGTCTGACTTCTTACCGCTACGTTTCCCGCAAGGGAGCTGTCAAGTGCTGGTCGGTTCTATTTGGGTGGCTGGCTCTTCCGAACCCTTTGGGCCTCGGACTCAAAACTTAGTAGACACATGGAGGACATTAAGGAGTGCCTCTCAATCAAATTTGATGTTTCTTGGATTTTTGGTTCCGGAGATGTGGTCGGTTCACTTTGGGTGGCTGGCTCTTCTGGGCCCTTTGGACTTTGGACTCAAAACTTAGGAGACACATGGAGGACATTAAGGAGTGCCTCTCTACCAAATTTGAAGTTCCTCGGATGTTTGGATCCGGAGATATGGCTCCAGAGATATTGACCGGCAAAATCCAAAATTCATGCCGACAAGGTGGCACCAGAGCCCGGCTAGCAGTCTGACCTCTTACCGCTACGTTTCCCGCAAGGGAGCTGTCAAGTGCCGGTCGGTTCTCTTTGGGTGGCTGGCTCTTTGGAACCCTTTGGGCCTCGGACTCGAAACTTAGTAGACATATGGCAGTCATTAAGGTGCGCATCTCTGCCAAATTTGAAGTTCCTCTGATTTTTGGCCTTGGAGATATGGTCGGTTCTCTTTGGGTGGCTGGCACCAAAATTCTACCTCCCTATATATCCACAGCAACCTTTCCCGCCGACCTCCGATAATAGACCGTTACTGTTGATTTAGGGACAGTCTCCCACGAGTCTACCCGACCTCCTGGAACTCCTTCCAGGCCACAATTGCTAAAAAATTCCCTTTTATGGACTTCCGCCATTGTGTTTGCTGGTCAATATCTCGAAAGCCATAATTGCTAGGAACTTCAAATTTGGTGATGGGGGCAGTTTTGATGAAGGCATTTTGATAAGGGCCGTTTTATGGGGGCAGTTTTGATGGGGGCCAGTTTATGGGGCAATATGATGGGGACTGTTTTGATGGGGGCAATTTGATAAGGGCTATTTTGATGGGGGCCGTTTGATGGGGCAATATAATGGGGGCAGTTTTTATGGAGGCAGTTTTGATGGGGGCAATTTGATGGGGATAGTTTTGATGGGGGCAGTTTTGATGGGGCAATTTAATAGAACAGTTTAATGGCGGGCGTTTTTGATGGGGCAATTTGATAAGGGCCGTTTTATGGGGCAGTTTTGATGGGGCCAATTTTGATGGGGGCCATTTGATGGGGCAGTTTTGATGGGGGCAATTTGATGGGGACAGTTTTAATGGAGGCAGTTTTGATGGGGACAATATGATGGGACAGTTTTGATGGGGCAATTTGATGGGGCCAATATGATTGGGGCAGTTTTGATAGAGGCATTTTGATGAGGGCCGTTTTATGGGGGCAGTTTTTATGGGGGCAATTTTGATGGGGGTCGTTTTATGGGCAATATGATGGGGGCAGTTTGATAGGGGTCGTTTTGATGGAGGCAGTTTGATGGGGGAAATTTGATGGGGATGGTTTTGATGGGACAATTTAATGGGGATAGTTTATGGGGGCAGTTTTAATGAAGGAATATTTGATGAGGGCAGATTTGATGGTGGCAGTTTTGATGGGGCAGTTTGAGTAACAATTTTGATGGGGGCAGTTTGATGGGGCAAATTTGATGGAGGCAGTTTTGATGGGGGCAGTTTGAGGGAGCAAGTTTGAGGGAGCAATTTTGATAGGGGCAAGTTTGATAGGGGCAGTTTTGATAGGGCAATTTTGATGGAGGCATTTTTGATGGGGGCAGTTTTGTTGGGGGCAGTTTGATGAGGCAGTTTTTATGGGGGCAATTTTGAGAGGGCTGTTTGATGGGGGCCGTTTTGGTGGGGGGAGTTTTGATAGGGCAATTTTGATGGAGGCATGTTTGATGGGTGCAGTTTGATAGGAGCAATTTTATGGGGGCCGATTGATGGAGTCAGTTTAATGGGGGCAGTTTGATGGTGGTAGTTTTGATGGAGGCACTATAATGGGGGCAGTTTTGAGAGGGCAGTTTGATGGGGCAGTTTTGATGGGGGCCGTTTGATGGAGTCAGTTTAATGGGGACAGTTTGATGGGGCATTTTTGATGGAGGCAGTATGAGGGGGCAGTTTTGATGGGGGCAGTTTGAGGGGGCAATTTTAATAAGGGCAGTTTTGATGGGGCCCTTTGGTGGGGGCAGTTTTGGAAGGGGTAGTTTGATGGGGTCAGTTTGAGAGGGCAATTTTGATGGAGGCTTTTTTGATGGGGGCAGTTTTATTGGACCGTTTTGATGGGGGCAGTTTTGAGGGGGCAGTTTTGATGGGGGCCGTTTTATGAAGTGAGTTTGAAGGGGCAATTATTGATGGGTGCAGTATGAGGGGGTAGTTTTGATGGGGGCAGTTTGGGGGTCAATTTTGATGGGGCAGTTTTGATTGGGACAGTTTTGAGGGGGCAGTTTTGAAAGGGACAGTTTGATGGGGAAGTATTAATGAAGACCCATTGATGGGGAAGTTTTGAAAGGGGTAGTTTGATGGGGCAGCGTGATGGGACAGTTTTGATGGGGGCCGTTTTGATGGGGCAATTCTGATAGGGCAATTTTGATGGAGGAATTTTTGATGGGTGCAGTTGGATAGGGGCAATTTGATGGGGGCCGATTGATGGAGTCAGTTTAATGGGGGCAGTTTGATGGTGGCAGCTTTGATGGAGGCACTATAATGGGGGCAGTTTTGATGGGGGCAGTTTTGATGGGGGAATTTTAATGGTGGAAGTTTTGATGGAGGCAATAAGATGAGGGCCGTTTGAGGGGGCCGTTTTGATGGGGCCTGATTTGATGGGGGCCGTTTTGATGGGGGCACTTTTGATAGGGCATTTTTTATGGAGGCATTTTTTATGGGGGAATTTGATGGGGGCAGATATGATGGGGCAATTTGATGGGGGCCGATTGATGGAGTCAGTTTAATGGGGGCCATTTGATGGGGCAGTTTTGATGGAGGCACTGTAATGGGGGCAGTTTTAATGGGGCAGTTTGATGGGGACAGTTTTGATGGAGGCAGTTTGAGGGGGCAATATGATGGGACCGTTTTGTGGGGGCAGTTTTGATAGGGTAATTTTGATGGAGGCATTTTTGATGGGGCAATTTGATGGGGGGAGTTTTGATGGGGGCAATTTGATGGGGGCCGTTTTTATGGAGTCAGTTTAATGGGGGCAGTTTTGATGGAGGCACTATAATGGGGGCAGTTTTAATTGGGGCAGTTTTGATGGGGCTGTTTGATAGAGTCAGTTTAACGGGGCAGTTTTGATGGAGGCACTATAATGGGGGCAGTTTTAATTGGGGCAGTTTTGATGGAGGCACTATAATGGGGCAGTTTTAATGGGAGCAATATGATGGGGCAGTATGAGGGGGCCATTTATAGGGCAATATGATGGGGGCAATTTGATGGGGGCAGTTTGATGGGGGCAGTTTTGATGGAGGTACTATAATGGGGGCAGTTTTAATGGGGGCAGTTTTGATGGAGGCACTATAATGGGGGCAGTTTTAATGGGGGCAATATGATGGGGCAGTATGAGGGGGCCATTTATAGGGCAATATGATGGGGCAGTTTTGATGGGGGCAATTTGATGGGGGCAGTTTTGATGGAGGTACTATAATGTGGGCAGTTTTGATGTTTTTTTTAAATGGGGCAGTTTTGATTGAGGCACTATAATGGGGGCAGTTTTAATGGGGGCAATATTATGGGGGCAGTTATATAGGGGCCGTTTTGATGGGGCAGTTTTGATGGAGGCACTATAATGGGGCAGTTTTAATGGGGCAATTTGATGGAGGCAGTTTTGATGGGGACAGTTTTGATGGATGCCGTTTAATGGGGACAGTTTTGATGAGGGCAATTTTGATGGAGGTATTTTTTAAGAGGCACCTTTGATGGTGGTAATTTGATGGGGCATTTTGATAATGGGGCAATTTTCATAAGGGGAAGATTGAGGGGGCATTTTCATGGGGACAGTTTTGATGGGGGAAATTTAATGGCGCAATTTGATGGGGGCAGTTTTGATAGAAGCAGTTTGATGGGGACAGTTTTGATAGAGGCACATTAATGGCGGCAATTTCGGTATGCATCAGCCTCTATTAGACTCTGGCTCTCCTCCTTACATCATGTCATTGTGTGTTACCAGCCAAGAGACGTGACCAGTAGGGATGAGCTTCGAGTTTGAGTCAAACATGAGTTCAAGTCGAACATTGATTCGCTCATTCGATAAAGATCGAACTTTATGGGCTGTTTGCGCCAAATTCAAGTTGCGCGTCACGGCCCATAATGCACTGCATCATCGCAGTGCATTGCTGGCTGATGATTGGCCAAGCATGCACTATGACCCGCATGCTTTGGCCAATCACAGCGCCGTCAGCACAGAGAGCCATAATTGGCCAAAGACAGGGTGCCTTTGGCCAATCATGGCTCAGGGGATTAGGTACACGCCCCACACTACACAAGGCTGCCTGCATGTCGGCCTTGTGTAGTGTGTTCCGGCAGCGTACTTGGAGAGAGAGAGAGAGATTGTTGTTTTATATCAGTTAGCAATAGCTAGATTGAGCAGGCAGTTGATTCAGCTAGTTAGATCCAGTATTCCAGTATATTTAGTATATGTATTGTGAGGGGGTTAACTCGGTAGCGGGTGTGTGTGACCCCCTGGTTGGGCTCCCCACACAAAAACAGGGCCAGCAGACGGAGGTTGTGGTTTTCAAAATCAAAAGGTGCGGTTTATTTCTCTATGTACAGTGACAAAAACACAGCAAAGCCAAAAAGAAACAAACAAAATAAATCCTGGTCAGTTTGACCTCTGACTAAACATACAGGTTTCCTAACTAACAACTGGGATCAGCCTAGTGCTGTCCTAGTCCCTAAGTCCCTGGTTTTAAATGTCCAAGCAAATAGCCACACAGGCTTTTTCTCACCGCACAGGGGTTCACTCTCCCTAGACAGTCCACACAGGTCTGGTTCCAGGCATGAGCTAACATCTAATGAAGCTGGGAGTTCTTATAGAGGCCTAAATGAGCTGACAAGCTTCAGCTGGCCTCATCAACTCCCTGTCTGTACGACGCCCCACACTCTCCCTAGAGGTATGAGTCATCCATGAGCCCACTAGCCTTATACAACTCTCCACCTAGTTGTATAAGTCGGCATAAAGCCTGAATCTGGGAGAAATATATCTACCCCCCTGGATGCAACCAGGTGACTTTACCTTCCTGCTGTCACATACCCCCCCCTCTTGTTTTAACCTTGGGGTTGGAACACCAGCAATCAGGCATTCATGTACTCGAGACAAAGCATCCACATTCCCCATTTGAACGCCAGGGCGATGCTTTACTGTGAAGTTGAATTCCTGTAGGGCCAGGAACCACCTATTCACTCTTCTATTTGTCTCCTTGTTTTGAGCCATCCACTTTAACGGAGCGTGATCCGTAACCATGTCAAAGTGCCTACCTAGCAGATAGTACCGAAGGGAATCTAGAGCCCACTTCACCGCTAAACACTCCTTTTCAACCGTGGCGTAATTTACCTCATGGGACTTCAACTTCCTGCTGAGGTAAATGACTGGGTGCTCTTCCCCGTTCCAGACCTGGGACAATACTGCTCCTAACCCCACATCTGATGCATCACTTTGTACGACAAAGTCTTTAGAGAAGTTGGGTGAGTACAACACTGGCTGGCTACATAAGGCTTGTTTCAAGAATTGGAATGCTGCCTCAGCCTCGGGGGTCCATTTAATCATGACCGACCCTTTCCCTTTCGTCAGGTTGGTTAGGGGCACAGCCTTAGAAGCAAAGTGGGGAATGAAGCGCCGATAATAACCCGCGATTCCCAGAAAGGCCCGTACCTGCTTCTTGCTGTTGGGACGTGGCCAACTCTGGATGGCCTCGACTTTGTTGAGTTGGGGTTTTATCACTCCCCTGCCAATGGTGTACCCAAGATATTTGGCCTCCTCCTGCCCAATGGTACACTTCTTGGGGTTAGCCGTAAACCCCGCTTCCCGGATAGAGTCTAGGACTGCTTGCACTTTTGGCAGATGTGAGGCCCAATCTGTGCTATGGACAATTACGTCATCCAGGTAAGCCGCAGCATACTTCCGATGGGGCCTCAGTATCTGGTCCATTTTCCGCTGGAATGTGGCCGGCGCATTCTGTAACCCGAACGGCATTCTCTTATATTGGAACGCCCCGTCTGGGGTTACAAATGCGGTTTTCTCTTTGGCCGACTTGGCCAGGGGAATTTGCCAATACCCTTTTGTGAGGTCAAGAGTCGTCATGTATCGGGCTGTTCCCAGCCGGTCGATCAACTCATCTATACGTGGCATGGGGTAGGTGTCAAATTTTGTAACTTTGTTCAACTGACGAAAATCGTTACAAAATCGCCAGCTCCCATCCGGTTTAGGCACCAACACAATGGGACTAGACCAATCACTTTGGGACTCCTCTATCACCCCTAAGTTCAGCATTTTCTGTACTTCCTCCCGTATTGCCTCCCATCGGGCCTCTGGGATCCGATAGGGTTTTAACTTCACCCTTTCACCGGGCGGGGTAATAATATCATGCTCTACCCCAGATGTTTGTCCCGGCAGCTCAGAGAACACCTCCTTGTTGCGAAGCACAAACTCCTTAACCTCCTGTTGTTGGGGTTGTGACAAGGTGGCTGCTATTCCAACCTCCGGAATCACGCAACCAGTTTGAGCTGGTGACCAAGTTTCTGCGACTAGGGACTCTCTATCCCTCCAGGCTTTCAACAGATTAACGTGATATATCTGTTCGGGCTTTCGCCTTCCTGGTTGTCTGACCTTGTAATTCACTTCGCTCACTTTTTCCATTATCTCGTAGGGGCCTTGCCATTTGGCAAGGAATTTACTTTCAACCGTAGGGACAAGTACCAATATCCTATCCCCCGGGGAAAAGGTACGGGTCTTTGCTCCACGGTTGTACACTCTCTGCTGTGCCAACTGCGCTTGGGCCAAATGTTCCTTCACGATGGGCATTACCTGTGCAATTCGATCTTGCATCAGGGCGACATGCTCAATCACACTCCTGTGGGGAGAACTCTCATTTTCCCAAGTTTCCTTGGCAATATCCAACAGCCCTCTTGGGTGTCTCCCATACAGTAACTCAAAGGGGGAGAATCCCGTAGAGGATTGGGGCACCTCCCTAATAGCAAACATCAAATAAGGAAGTAGACAGTCCCAATCCTTTCCATCTCTATCCACCACTTTCTTCAACATTTGTTTTAGGGTTTTGTTGAATCTTTCAACCAGCCCATCGGTTTGGGGGTGATACACAGATGTACGCAATTGCGTCACTTTGAGCAATTTACACAGCTCTTTCATAACCCGGGACATAAAGGGTGTACCTTGGTCCGTAAGCAGTTCTTTACAAATACCCACCCGGCTAAAAACAAGAGATAGCTCTTTGGCTATGGTTTTGGCCGAGGTATTTCTGAGAGGGATCGCTTCTGGATAACGGGTGGCATAGTCCATTATAACCAATATGTACTGGTGCCCCCTAGCGGACTTGATTATAGGACCTACCAAATCCATTGCGATCCTCTCAAACGGGACCTCAATGATGGGTAGAGGGACCAGCGGGCTACGGAAATGTGGCATCGGGGCCGACCTCTGACACACAGGGCAGGAGGAACAATAATTTTCTATGTCCTTCATCACCCCCGGCCAATAGAATCTCTGTAATACCCTCTCTCGGGTTTTCTCTGTCCCCAGATGACCTCCAAGAATGTGCCCATGGGCCAACTCCAACACCAACTTCCTGTAAGGTTTGGGCACCACCAGCTGCTCAACGGTTTCTTCTGCCCTTTTTGCCACCCGATACAGTAGGTCCTTCTCTACGCTGAAGTATGGGTAAGTGCAGGTATTATCTGGGTTCACTAACTCGCCATCTATTTCCACTACGTTTTCCCGTGCCTTTATTAGGGCGGGGTCTTTTAACTGTTCTGTGGCAAAATTTTCCCTGTGAACCTCCAGATCAGAAAACTCCACAGACGGTAGGTTTTCGTCTGAGGAGGTGGGCTCCTCTCCAGTTTCTTGAGTCTCCCCTGCAAATACTGACAAGGGAAATTCTGGAGAGTCCTCACCACTCTCAGAGGAGTTCTGGCTATCACATTCCTGGTACATAGGGGCACCAGTGGGGGGCTCAGGATCATCCCACAGTTCCCAGAACTTCGGAAAATCCCTTCCCACAATGGCGTCATGCGGTAACTGAGATACTAAGCCCACTGGATGAGAGAGGGTACCTTTGGGGGTCTCGAAACACACTGTAGTCACTGGATACTCTCGGGTGTCCCCATGCACACAAATAACAGCTACCTTGCTATTCCCAGAGACCTCTGTTTTAACTAATTCAGCCTTTATCAGGGTCACAAGGCTACCTGAATCCAGTAATACCACAACATTTCTACCATTAATACACATTTTGCATAAATGTTTCTCAGTTCCTCGAATGGCAGTGCATGCGACTGTCGCACACAGCGACTGACGTCTGCCCGTCAGAAAGTCACACTGCATGGGTTCCTCCACAACCGGGCAATTGGCTGCAATATGTCCCGCTTGCCGGCAGCGGTAGCAAACGATCCTTCTTGCGGCCTCTTGAGCCGCTGATTTCCCAGGCTGTTCTCGCCAAACTTGGGGTAGAGCTCCCACCCTCTCACTCTCTCCACCCTCACCCCTTGGAATCCTCTTATCCGCCCCTGGGGATGGTCTGGTCTTAGGGTGGAAAGTCCGAGTGTCTCTGGAAGAGGCCGTCAGGTTCTCTGTAGCCAAGTATTTCTCTACACGATCCACAAGACCACCGGCCGTCTCTGGGTCTCCATGGCTTACCCACTTTTGGATGGCAGTAGGAAGAGCTCTCAAAAACCGATCCATTACAACACGTTCCACAATCTCTGGTGCGGACAAAGTCTCTGGCTGTAGCCACTTCCTGCTCAGGTGAATGAGATCATACATTTGAGACCTGGGGGGTTTTCCAAGCTGGAAAGTCCAGTTATGCACACGCTGAGCCCGGACAGCCAGGGTGACACCCAGCCTTGCCAATATTTCAGCTTTTAGCATCACATAGTCTTTTGCTTGGTCAGGCTCTAGGTCATAGTAAGCCTTCTGCGATTCACCAGTTAACAGAGGAGCCACCAGTCCAGCCCACTGCTCCTCAGGCCACTTTTCTCTTTCAGCAGTCCTTTCAAATGTGGTCAAAAATACCTCTGGATCATCCTCTCCAGTCATTTTTGTCAATAAACGACTCACCCCAAAGGACGCGGTATTAGTGGGACGGCTTTCCTCACTGGTCTGCGGACGTTGCTGCATTACTGCTTCCATTTGTTGTAGTCTCTGCTCTTGCTTCTGTAACAGGTCTATGAAGCGGGCCTCAGATTGCTGCTGGGCTCGTTGCTGAGCCTCCAGACTCTGTTGCAAAGTTGCGTTTGTCTGCTGCTGGGCTGCAAGGCTCTGTTGTTGAGCTGCAAGGCTCTTTTGCAAACCTGCATTTGTCTGCTGTTGATTGGCATTTGCTAGAGCCAGCTGCTTCAGTATCTCCTCCATGCTGGCTTAAAAAAAAACTGCCACTGGTTCTCCACCAACTGTGAGGGGGTTAGCTCGGCAGCGGGTGTGTGTGACCCCCGGGATGGGCTCCCCACACAAAACAGGCCCAGCAAACGGAGGTTGTGGTTTTCAAAATCAAAAAGGTGCGGTTTATTTTCTATTTACAGTGACAAAACACAGCAAAGCAAAAGAAACATAACCAAAATAAATCCTGGTCAAGTTGACCTCTGACTAAACATACAGGTTTCCTAACTAACAACTGGGATCAGCCTAGTGCTGTCCTAGTCCCTAAGTCCCTGGTTTAGTAAAAGTCCAAACAAATAGCCACACAGGCTTTGCCTCACCGCACAGGGGTTCACGCTCCCTAGACAGTCCACACAGGTCTGGTTCCAGGCATGAGCTAACATCTAATGAAGCTGGGAGTTTTTATAGAGGCCTTAAACGAACTGACAGGCTTCAGCTGGTCTCATCAACTCCCTGCCTGTACGACGCCCAGCTCTCTCCCTAGAGGTATGAGTCATCCATGAGCCCACTAGCCTTAGCTGGGCTTATACAACTCTCCACCTAGTTGTATAAGTCAGCGTAAAGCCTGAATCTGGGCGAAATATATCTACCCCCCTGGATGCAACCAGGTGACTTTACCTTCCTGCTGTCACATACCCCCCCCTCTTGTTTTAACCTCGGGGTTGGAACACCAGCAATCAGGCATTCATGTACTCGAGACAAAGCATCCACATTCCCCATTTGAACGCCAGGGCGATGCTTTACTGTGAAGTTGAATTCCTGGAGGGCCAGGAACCACCTATTCACTCTTCTATTTGTTTCCTTGTTTTGAGCCATCCACTTTAACGGAGCGTGATCCGTAACCATGTCAAAGTGCCTACCTAGCAGGTAGTACCGAAGGGAATCTAGAGCCCACTTCACCGCTAAACACTCCTTTTCAACGGTGGCGTAATTTACCTCATGGGACTTCAATTTCCTGCTGAGGTAAATGACTGGGTGCTCTTCCCCGTTCCAGACCTGGGACAATACTGCTCCTAACCCCACATCTGACGCATCACTTTGTACGACAAAGTCTTTAGAGAAGTCGGGTGAGTACAACACTGGCTGGCTACATAAGGCTTGTTTCAAGAATTGGAATGCTGCCTCAGCCTCGGGGGTCCATTTAATCATGACCGACCCTTTCCCCTTCGTCAGGTTGGTTAGGGGCACAGCCTTAGAAGCAAAGTGGGGAATGAATCGCCGATAATACCCAGCGATTCCCAGAAAGGCTCGTACCTGCTTCTTGCTGTTGGGACGTGGCCAACTCTGGATGGCCTCGACTTTGTTGAGTTGGGGTTTTATTACTCCCCTCCCAATGGTGTACCCAAGATATTTGGCCTCCTCCTGCCCAATGGTACACTTCTTGGGGTTAGCCGTAAACCCCGCTTCCCGAACAGAGTCCAGGACTGCTTGCACTTTTGGCAGATGTGAGGCCCAATCTGTGCTATGGACAATTACGTCATCCAGGTAAGCCGCAGCATACTTCCGATGGGGCCTCAGCATCTGGTCCATTTTCCGCTGGAATGTGGCCGGCGCATTCTGTAACCCGAACGGCATTCTTTTATATTGGAACGCCCCGTCTGGGGTTACAAATGCGGTTTTCTCTTTGGCCGACTTGGCCAGGGGGATTTGCCAATACCCTTTTGTGAGGTCAAGAGTCGTCATGTATCGGGCTGTTCCCAGCCGGTCGATCAACTCATCTATACGTGGCATGGGGTAGGTGTCAAATTTTGTAACTTTGTTCAACTGACGAAAATCGTTACAAAATCGCCAGCTCCCATCCGGTTTAGGCACCAACACGATGGGACTAGACCAATCACTTTGGGACTCCTCTATCACCCCTAAGTTCAGCATTTTCTGTACTTCCTCCCGTATTGCCTCCCGTCGAGCCTCTGGGATCCGATAGGGTTTTAACTTCACCCTTTCACCGGGCGGGGTAATGATGTCATGCTCTACCCCAGATGTTTGTCCCGGCAGCTCAGAGAATACCTCCTTGTTGCGAAGCACAAACTCCTTAACCTCCTGTTGTTGGGGTTGTGACAAGGTGGCTGCTATTCCAACCTCAGGAATCACGCAACCAGTTTGAGCTGGTGACCAAGTGTCTGCGACTAGGGACTCTCTATCCCTCCAGGCTTTCAACAGATTAACGTGATAGATCTGTTCGGGCTTTCGCCTTCCTGGTTGTCTGACCTTGTAATTCACTTCGCTCACTTTTTCCATTATCTCGTAGGGGCCTTGCCATTTGGCAAGGAATTTACTTTCAACCGTAGGGACAAGTACCAATATCCTATCCCCCGGGGAAAAGGTACGGGTCTTGGCTCCACGGTTGTACACTCTCTGCTGTGCCAACTGCGCTTGGGCCAAATGTTCCTTCACGATGGGCATTACCTGTGCAATTCGATCTTGCATCAGGGCGACATGCTCAATCACACTCCTGTGGGGAGAACTCTCACTTTCCCAAGTTTCCTTGGCAATATCCAACAACCCTCTTGGGTGTCTCCCATACAGTAACTCAAAGGGGGAGAATTGGGGCACCTCCCTAATAGCAAACATCAAATAAGGAAGTAAACAGTCCCAATCCTTTCCATCTCTATCCACCACTTTCTTCAACATTTGTTTTAGGGTTTTGTTGAATCTTTCAACCAGCCCATCGGTTTGGGGGTGATACACAGACGTACGCAATTGCGTCACTTTGAACAATTTACACAGCTCTTTCATAACCCGGGACATAAAGGGTGTACCTTGGTCCGTAAGCAGTTCTTTACAAATACCCACCCGGCTAAAAACAAGAGATAGCTCTTTGGCTATGGTTTTGGCCGAGGTATTTCGGAGAGGGATCGCTTCTGGATAACGGGTGGCATAGTCCATTATAACTAATATGTACTGGTGCCCCCTAGCGGACTTGATTATAGGACCTACCAAATCCATGGCGATCCTCTCAAACGGGACCTCAATGATGGGTAGAGGGACCAGCGGGCTCAGCGTGTGCATAACTGGACTTTCCAGCTTGGAAAACCCCCCAGGTCTCAAATGTATGATCTCATTCACCTGAGCAGAAAGTGGCTACAGCCAGAGACTTTGTCCGCACCAAAGATTGTGGAACGTGTTGTAATGGATCGGTTTTTGAGAGCTCTTCCTACTGCCATCCAAAAGTGGGTAAGCCATGGAGACCCAGAGACGGCCGATGGTCTTGTGGATCGTGTGGAGAAATACTTGGCTACAGAGAACCTGACGGCCTCTTCCAGAGACACTCTGACTTTCCACCCTAAGACCAGACCATCCCCAGGGGCGGATAAGAGGATTCCAAGGGGTGAGGGTGGAGAGAGTGAGAGGGTGGGAGCTCTACCCCAAGTTTGGCGAGAACAGCCTGGGAAATCAGCGGCTCAAGAGGCGGCAAGAAGGATCGTTTGCTACCGCTGCCGGCAAGCGGGACATATTGCAGCCAATTTAAAACCACTTGCGGCTATAATGAGTTGTCGGCTCCCAGCAATACAGAGAAAAGTCGTTGATAAAAAAATTTAAATAAATGCGTGGGGGTCCCCCCAAATTCAAATATCAGGCCCTTCAGGTCTGGTATGGATATTAAGGGGAACCCTGCATCAATTTTTTTTTTTAAATGACGTGAGGTTCCCCCTAAATATCCATACTAGACCCTTCAGGTCTGGTATGGATTTTAAGGGGAACTCCACCCCAAATTTTAAAAAAAAGGGCTGCTGGTATAGATTTTTGGGGCCTGTAACACACTGCTGTCAACCCCCAGTAACTGGCTCTAACCTCCCTTGGCACAGATAGCAGTAAATATGGGATTGTGAAACCCATTGGCTATGGGGATCACAATACCGCAATAAACATATAACCACACAACGTATTTGCTTAGCCACAAGTACTTTTAACAAACAAGTACTTTTACTGAGTATACAGCATCAAGTTAGACAATCGTACATATGCCTATTCAGAGCCCTACCATGTTAACCGTTAAGCATATAAACAAGCACTAAGTTCTAACAGTATTACACACACTAAATGTCAATCAACTACGCTCGCGAGCTTTCCCCTCATGGGCAAAGATGGCGCCCAAACAATGTCTAATTGCTGTACAGTCAGGCCTGACTATTGCAGATACGGTGCTTCCGTTGGGAAGAATCTTCGCTAGCAATGGTGGTGCACTTTAAAGGGTATTTGTAAACCACAGGTATAAACAGTCATCTACTCGATATGCAATAAACGATTCAACTATTTCTGCACAACACACGGTCCCTCTGGCGTGCAATGTACCACTCTGGTAACGATGGTCCCTGAACAAGGGACACTGGGCCTAAAGATTAGTCAAATAATCCTTGAGCAAGTGTGCTCTCTCACCCGACCGGACCAGTCCGTACAACCGACTTCCGTAGCTGGGCTCCAGCACACAGTCTCACGACACCCGTAGTCTCCGATCCTCCCGACAGTCCTTGGAAGGTTAATGGAGGAGTTGACTCTTGGGTTTTCCCGTGAAGGCCGGAAGGCTCTTTGGATCACAAGGCCCAACTCTCAGGCCCAGTCCAGCGACAGACCCAGCGCAGGATTCCCTTGCTAGGTGGGCGACGTCCAAAGAGACCCGCGTGTTGCTCCGCTCCTCCTTAAATAGGCCTTCCCCAGCAGACCTTGCGCCAGGCAATGCACTGTGGGTGTTCCGCTGCACACTGGTGTAGCACACGGCTCTCTTTCTTCCGTCTTTGGCTCACTCACAGGAGGAAAAGGCACACCATGCCACCATGCCCGTATCCTCTGGTATAAGAGGTTAAGCATTCTTTTTAACTTACGGGTCCTGCAGCAAGGTTCTTCTTAAAGTTGGTTCCTGTCCCTAGAATGTAAGGACAAAGTTTCTATACCCCCAAGTAACTCCAAGGTCCACACCAGCAGCAAACTCCAACATAGAGTTTATTTTCTTTATGCACAAATAACCACAAGGTTGAGAAGAGAGAAAGGTGTTAGAGAGACAGATCAGATTCAGGCACCTCTGGCTTCTTCGCCACTTGATCCCGAGTGGGTACAGCTCACCCGGATAGTCACCCAATGGCAATAGCACTCTGCACCTCAATCCCACCCTTTTTTAAGCCAATTAGAACCTCAGGCTATAATCATGTGCTTATAAAAATAAATTAAATACCTGCGTCCGGCACGGCACCCTGCACGTAGATTAAGGGCTGGACGCATGGATTAGGGGGGCAGGGCCCCTGCGTCTTGCATGAACGGCCACCACTGGTGAAGGTCTCTTCCACTTCAGGGGCATGCAGGCTTTTGCTACATTAAAGAGGTGACAAATGACTGATCTCTTATCATAGGTGTGCACAGCCTATGACATTAGGGTGTGCACTCCAAAGCTTAAACACACATGCCTTTCGCTTCACCCTCAGCTGCACTGGGCAGTGAATGAATGGGAAGTTCTTTTTGCCGAGTGGCTTAGTGTTCATTCACAAACTGAGGCATAGTAAACACAGTTTACTATGCTTCAGTTATGAATGGACACAGTGAGCACTGTGTTCATTTACAAAATGAAAGGGGGCAGCAAATGACATATTCACTAGCCCCTTTCCCCACTCTCTATCCTGAAACATCTCCCGCAGCAGCCAGAGGGAAGCCAGCAGCACTGTGGGGCTAAGGGGCCAACACAGGGGGAAGCCCGGGCAGTAGCAGGAATCGTCACTGCACGTAGTGATTAGGGTGTGCCCAGGCACACCTGGCACAACCCCTGTGCACGCTTATGTCTCTTATATCTCCTCATAGGAATGTATAAAAGAAAGAGGGACAGATCTTCCTGTGGTACATAGTCTGGGAATTTTTGAGACAAGGTCCTGACTTTTCACTAGAAGCAAAGCATTATTAGACAGGTTCATAATACAAGGAACATGGTTTTCTTTTTTGAATGAGATCTCCAGAAATCAATCAGGGACATTGGGGTGATATTTGTGATTGTGAAAGGTGATAGGGGGACCCTATACCATTCTGCAAAAATTTGGCAATTGTTTCCCTAGTTTTTTGGGGAAAGATTGGAGACTTTCTTACATTGATCATTAGAGAAAGATTGTTGGAGATCCTCTCCCTAGCAGTAAAGGAGCAAAAAAATAAAAAATCATATAGTAGACATAAGGACTGGAGAATAGGGTCTGGTTCAGAACATTCTGTAGTTTCCCAAAAGAAGATAATGGATGTGAAATGGTTCTTGGAGGTGGGAGAGAAGATGATAGGGTGGATTTGAGGAACTCAGTCCTCACAAATCAAACATGGATATATTAGCTCATCAATGTGTATTATGACATTGATCCAACCCTATAGAATTTCAGTATATGTGTGTAGCGGGGTATTCCCCTATGTTGGGAAGAAACTACATTACCCATAACCCCATTCTTGTGATGTTCCACCGCAGAGACTCATGGGAGGGGTTATAAAAGGAGGAGGCTCGGCCGGGCTCGGCCTCTTTGGGGACACGAGACTTCACAGACGGATCCTCCTGTGCGGATGTGTCGGAGTGCAAGGCCTGAAGCCTGAGGCCTTGCTCTGCACCAAAGAGCCTTCCACCCTCCCCTCTGCGAGCCTGGGTGGCATCTGACTTTGTGAGCTACAGCCTTGTCGGATCGGGGGGCCCGATCGTTGGAGAGATCGAGTGTGTGTGACACGACCGGTGGAGGTTTCCCGGACTGGATCCGTAGTCCGGCGGGTGAGAGGGCGTAAGCCCAGCTAAGATACTGTTGCTGTATATAGGCCTATAGACTGCCGTGGCCTACAAGTTATTTTCATACCCCTTGGATTACAAAGTTATACTCTGTTTAAAGTGCACCACCATTACAGACCTGCCGGTGAAGAAAGAAGGACTAAGTTTAAATATTAGAACCAGGCCTGGTGGGGATTCTAGCGTGTTTGATTACTGCGCCATAGGGCACTTAGTTAACGGTCGCCCGTATGGCGCACCTGTAGCGTGTGTTACTATATAGTGTGTTAGAGTGGCAGGACGCTGCCCTTAGGAGTGATTAACTTGAACTGTGATTACTGTTACCCCTTTATCCATATTGAGAATTAATGAGTAAAACACTTTACCTATTACAATTCATTACTGTGTCCTTGCTTAGTTATTCTATTGCATAGGACATATCATTGATTGTTAGTACTAGCTGTGCCAGAAGGGGGTAGAGCCTATTGCCGGGGGTTGGCGGAGCTGCACTCAGGGCCCAAATCTAATTCTGCGGCCTCCTTAGTTGGAGGTATCGCTACACGTGGGGGTTCTCGTCCGGGATCCTGATGCAGCAAGCGAACGCCAGAAGTGCCGGCATGGACCCCATGGATCCAAGAGCGGTAGAAGAGTGGTGCAAAGCTGCTAATACAGAGCCAAAACAGTCGATAGCCATTAGTCTCCCTGGCGAGAAATGGTCAAGTGAGACGGTAGAGGAACTGATGAGTTCAGTGTCCCCAGATCACACACCATGGGTGATAGACATGAAGACAGACCCAAACATCTCATATCAATACGCATTAGTGGAATATTGGGACGGGATGCCAGAGGCCTGTAAGCACAAGTGTCTGCGGACGCCAGACAACAGAACATTTAGGCTGGCGCACGCAATAACTGTAGAAAGGGAACCATCCCCTACGGGATCGCCACAGGCTGCGGCTCGAACTACACCTTACCATCCTCAGGGAGATGCTCAGCCGGAAAGGTTCAACCGAACCTTGCTCAACATGTTGGGGACTCTGGAAAGCGAGAAAAAGCAACATTGGAGCAAACACATAGCAGCCATAGTACATGCTTACAACTGCACCATCAGTGATGCTACAGGCTACTCCCCATATCGACTCATGTTTGGGAGAGAAGCGAGACTACCGGTGGACCTGGCTTTTGGCACCTCACTGGACCATTCCTCAGTCACCTCCCACAAAGGATATGTGGACAGGCTCAAACACAGCCTGAAAGTAGCATATGAACAAGCTCAAGCTGCCTCAGATCAAAGG
This sequence comes from Rana muscosa, assembly GCA_029206835.1. Taxonomy (NCBI): domain Eukaryota; kingdom Metazoa; phylum Chordata; class Amphibia; order Anura; family Ranidae; genus Rana; species Rana muscosa. Next base: position 378,595,709 of record CM055123.1, read on the forward strand.
GGAGCTCGGAATAAAAGAAATTACGACTTGAAGGTCCGGGTACAAGACCTACAGCCCGGGGATCGAGTACTGTTGCGCAATCTGGGAGTCCCCGGAAAGCACAAACTTGCAGACAGATGGAGATCTGAACCCTATGTCATCTGCAGGAAGTTGCCGGGCCTACCTGTCTACAAGGTGAAGCCAGAGGGAAAGGTAGGCCCACTGAAGACATGGCATCGAAACCACCTGCTCCCACTTGCGGAGGCAGTTAGAATACCTTCCGTGGGAGACTCCCCTGCACCGGCCTCTATCTTGGATACTCCTAGGCCGCACACTCGGTCACAGACCTCCCGAGCTGGAAATGGAGAAGCCTCCCAACTTAGTGGAGATGAAGAAGGAGAGCTTGATTGGCTGTGGTCTTCCCCAACTCCAGGAACTTCTATCATAGATCTTCCAGTCACCCAAGATACCACAGATGAAACACTGAACCCAGAGGCTACAGAATTCATCCCTTTCAGTCCTTCAGCAGATTACTGAGAAGATGCCCATGATAGTTGCTCCGAGGAAGAGGAGCCTGTGGCGCCAGAGCCAGAGATTCCAGGAGAGCAAAGAGCTCGAAGAGTCATTCGACCTCCTAAGAAGCTGACCTACCCCCAGATGGGGAACAGTTCGGAAGACTCTGTGGTCACTGCTAGGAGAAATGCTGAGATTCCGGATCCCTCCACTGTCCATTTGGTGGAGGGCAACCCCAGCTCACTCTCTGGCACAGTTAGGCAGGCCACCCATGATAATGTGACCTGTGGGCAAGGGAATTCAACCCCTCAGTTATGGTGGGAATCCCCTATCCCAACATCGTTTTCAGAATTGTCCAATGTTGTATATAGTTGTTGCTAAAATGTATCTTTGGGGACCAAAAAGTTTAAGTGGGGGGAGTGTGTAGCGGGGTATTCCCCTATGTTGGGAAGAAACTACATTACCCATAACCCCATTCTTGTGATGTTCCACCGCAGAGACTCATGGGAGGGGTTATAAAAGGAGGAGGCTCGGCCGGGCTCGGCCTCTTTGGGGACACGAGACTTCACAGACGGATCCTCCTGTGCGGATGTGTCGGAGTGCAAGGCCTGAAGCCTGAGGCCTTGCTCTGCACCAAAGAGCCTTCCACCCTCCCCTCTGCGAGCCTGGGTGGCATCTGACTTTGTGAGCTACAGCCTTGTCGGATCGGGGGGCCCAAACGTTGGAGAGATCGAGTGTGTGTGACACGACCGGTGGAGGTTTCCCGGACTGGATCCGTAGTCCGGCGGGTGAGAGGGCGTAAGCCCAGCTAAGATACTGTTGCTGTATATAGGCCTATAGACTGCCGTGGCCTACAAGTTATTTTGATACCCCTTGGATTACAAAGTTATACTCTGTTTAAAGTGCACCACCATTACAGACCTGCCGGTGAAGAAAGAAGGACTAAGTTTAAATATTAGAACCAGGCCTGGTGGGGATTCTAGCGTGTTTGATTACTGCGCCATAGGGCACTTAGTTAACGGTCGCCCGTATGGCGCACCTGTAGCATGTGTTACTATATAGTGTGTTAGAGTGGCAGGACGCTGCCCTTAGGAGTGATTAACTTGAACTGTGATTACTGTTACCCCTTTATCCATATTGAGAATTAATGAGTAAAACACTTTACCTATTACAATTCATTACTGTGTCCTTGCTTAGTTATTCTATTGCATAGGACATATCATTGATTGTTAGTACTAGCTGTGCCAGAAGGGGGTAGAGCCTATTGCCGGGGGTTGACGGAGCTGCACTCAGGGCCCAAATCTAATTCTGCGGCCTCCTTAGTTGGAGGTATCGCTACATGTGTGTATTGTAAACGCATTTATATACATTTCTGCACTTTAAAACACAAATTACAATGCTTTCATAAATGACATTAGGGATTGTATCTGGTGACCATGGTGAAGGGTAATTCTCAATGTCTTTCTCAGAGGATCTCTGAGAGATCTTCATCAGGAAATAACAGGGAGGACAATACCAATAAACAGGTCATGCTGTTGAGCTCAAATATAATGACAGAAGTTTTCCTAAAAGAATCTCAGGGGCCACAGGGGGATGAAAGCAAAGAAATCTGTTTAAGTGAAGGGAACAAGTAATAAAATACAGAAATGCAGATATATTTTATGATGGAGCAACTGATAGTGGGAAGGATTTATGATTCTCACATGTCTGGTGGAGACTGTCCTAGTCTCAGCTGAAGGAGGTTATCAAGACCAAAGCACTGTATGACTTTCCAACATATCAGGTCTGTCTGGTAAGCTGCTCTCTATGTGATTGTTAGTGGAGGAAATCACATTGAAGAGTGTATGGGGGGCACACATTGTGGTTTGCACATTTACCACTGAAGCTCCACACCTCTATATGGAATGTTTTGAAGTAGTAAAAACCTGACAGAGGTTGTAACCTTTCCTCATGTTAATCCAAAACTTTAAAATAAAAATAAAAAATGTTTGGGCTGAACATTCACTTTGATTGCAATATGTACATCTTGTATTTTTAATTCAATTGAACCTCCTTTTAATGCTAACACGTTACATTTTTCAATCCCCTGGCAATAATAAAATGATTAAAGAAAAAAACTTTCAGACACTGGGGAATGATGGGAATAAAATGGTTTCCAGGATTGGAGATCATGTGTAAGTTCACTTATAAATGTGTAGATAGATATTAGTAAAGGTGATAAACATGTCCGATGCCCTAGGGACAATCATCTACCTCTAACTTCTATAAAGGACTGTGTGCTGTCCGAGGTGATATGGTGATCAGATTTGTATGTAGCTGATACTTTGTATATATTTTGTGTCATTTACCTATCAGGCAGCTTATGGCTTTATCTATGTACATTGATCTGCTGTTGATGATTGAAATAGATACAAATAGACAAAGATTTGTCTGGGCTGATTGAGTAGATACAATGTTTAGTTTTTCTCACTTCTAGCCCCGATTGTGTTGTGGGTTAAGAACTCCACGATCTTCTCAACTTGAGATTGTGGAGGATCTTTTATTGTAACAATGTGTGAGTGCGGCATAAGTGATTATTCAGCTCTGCCGCCTTGTGGTCATTCCTGGTAGAACACTTGGGTGTGCGTGCAGTACAAGGCGATGAATAGGGAATGTATACAGGCAGAAAGTGGAAATGATCTCCGCAATAAATCTAGAACCAGGATGGGAATAGAAGGAAGGTTTATTCATTCCCCTCCCAGTCTGACCGATCTATGGTACTTCTCATCTAAAGATCATTTTTATTATTATTTAGCATAGCCTCACAAACATGCCACCCACATCTCTCTGCATAGAGCCGGAGATACCTGGTTTTTATTCCTATTCTCCAATTAAGTTATATATTATTAATACTGTCAGGTAAAGGCAAATCCTTTGTCTTCTTATTACACTCAAGCCTCGTACACACGGCCAAGTTTCTCGTCGTTAAAAACACGTCGTTTTTTTCAACGAGATTCTTGTTAACCTTGACGAGTTTCTCGTCAAGCTTTCCATGCGTACACACTGACAATTCCAAATTTCCTCATTGTTCAGCGCGGTCATGTCCAGCACGTACGACGGAAGTATAAAGGGGAAGATCAATTTCCCTGGCGCCACCCCTTTGGCTGCTTTTGCTGATCTCGTGTTACCGCGTGTGAAGTAAAAGTTTGGGAAAAGACGATTCGCGCTGTTCAGTCTTCGTGCTTTTCAGTTCATTTTCTGCGGTTCAGTTTGTGCTTGTGGGTTCGTATCTTGTCTTTCAGGGCGTGTAGGCAGGTCGTATCTGTTTTACAGTGCGTTCTTGCCCGTTCGTTTCTGATTTTCAGTTCGTTCTTCATAGGCCTTGCTGTTCTAAAGTGTGTTCTGTTCTGTACGTTCTGATCAGACGACTGTTTCCTAGCCATGCCGCGGGTACGTTCTCGTCGTCGAGTTCGTGCTGTGTGGGCGCTTGGTGTTGGTCTGCTTGTTTTGGACCAAGACCAGTCCATGAACGGGGTGAGGAGGAGTTCATGGACCAAGCGGGACCAATTCTGCCATATGCCTCCGCTGCGGGAGATCGTCGAGAATAATCCTGAGGACTACAGGAATTTTCTGCGGATGTCTGACCCCGTTTTTCAGCATCTGTTGGCTTTGGTGTCCCCCTATATTACCAGGCAGGACACCGTTATGCAGGAAGCCATCAGTGCTGAGCAGAGGCTCATCGTCACGTTACGTTACCTGGCGACAGGGAGAAGTCTGCAGGACCTGAAGTTCACGACAGGCATCTCCCCCCAGGCTCTGGGCCTCATAATCCCAGACACCTGTTCTGCCATTATACAAGTCCTGCAGGAGGACTATATTAGGGTAAGTTTTCTCCATTAACATCGCATTTTATGTATTTCGTGTATGCTAATGTATTGTATTGTATTTCTTTCATCCTTCCCTAATTACCATGATTGTAATATGCTGAGAATGTCCCCTTTGTCCTCATGCATTCTGGAAGTTTTTAAATGCCCCTTTTTTCTCCTCCATGCATATTTTCCTTTACTAACCTCTCCAGCAGTGGCGACTGCTGCTCCAAATGTTTGGGGGGCCACCCCCAAATTAGATATATAAACTTCCTCCTTTTTTGCGACTGTGCCTATTAAACGCCACCAGTTGCCGCCTCCAATGCAGCCATTTTGTCCCCTCCAATGCAGCCATTTTGCCCCCTCCAATGCAGCCAGTTCCCCCCCAGCCCTGCACTTACCTTCTTCTGGTCCGCGCCATCCTTCTTCTCTCCTTGATGTCTTTTCCTGCCCTCGATGTTGCATCAGCCAATCATGTTACCGTTAAACAGACTTGGTGAACATGATTGCCAGAGCAGCCTGTCAGTGTTTACCCAAGGAATGCCCCCCCCCTGCGCCCCCTATTTAACTTTTAGCAAGCCAATTACATCCCTCAGGCTGTAATCGCCAAGCCTATTTGCCCCCCTGTTTCTGATATGCAATTTTCACCCCATAAATGCCGCAGTTATTCATATGGCCGTCGCTCAACAGGGGGCCATCCACCTGAATAGTGGGCGGCATTGACAATACATAGGTTAATGCAAGGCATGAACCTATGTATTGTTCTGAGTGACGGGCGCAGGAGAGAGGGGGCAGTGCTCCAGCGCCCACTCTGGACGCACCGCCACTGCAATGCTATCCTGTGGCCAAACACATCTCCCCCCCCCCCCAAATTTGTTTAGAATGGACCATCAGAGGGGGTGATGAATATGAAACTTGAGCCTTCCATTATACTTAGTCAAAACACCTTTAAACTGAGATTTTGATTGATGTTGGCCTCAAATGTATTTTCTTATAATCTGCTTGCAATGTTATGTTTTAAATTTCTAATTTATTTTCATCTTGTTTGACTCCCCAGCTTCCCTCCACGTCACAGGAATGGCAGACTGTGGCATCGGAGTTTGCCACGCGGTGGGACTTCCCCAACTGCGGTGGTGCCATTGACGGGAAGCACGTCCGCATCGTGCCGCCACCCCGTTCTGGGTCCTACTACTACAAGTACAAGGGGTTTCATAGCATTGTGCTGATGGCGGTGGTGTCAGCATGGTATGAATTATTCTATGTGGATGTAGGGAAGAATGGCCGGATGTCCGATGGGGGATCCTTCATCCAGACGGAGTTTGCCCTCCGTCTCCAGAGTGATGACCTTGCATTGCCACCGGATGCATGGAATGTTGAAGGACTCCCCTTTGTTTTTTTGGCTGATGAAGCCTTCGGACTCGGACCGCACCTCATAAGGCCATTTCCACAGAGGACCCTGACCCCAGAGAAGAGGGTGTTCAATTACCGGCTGGCCAGGAGCCGAAGAGTCATTGAAAATGCCTTCGGGATAATGGCCAGCCGGTTCTGCCTTTTTATGACTCCAATCCACTTGGCGGAGTACAAGATAAACTATGTCGTTTTATGCTGCTGTGTGCTCCATAATTTTCTGTGCTGAAAATCAAGTAATTATATGGCCTCAGCATTGCCTGAGGCAGGACTTTCATATGCCAATCCCCTGCTGGGCCTCGAATCTGCCTGTCCTGGCTTGCCCCCCCAAAATGCCCGTGAGGTTCGGGATAAATATATGGAATTTTTTACGGGTAGGGGGGCAATTCCTATGCCAGGCCATGAGTAAAGATTGGTGCATAAAGAAATCATTAAAAATCATTTTTTATCTTGTAACTTTGTTTGTTTCCTGTCTCCTAGTTTGTCTTAGTGCATTTGTAGTGACAAGTTTTTTTTTCCTTTAGTAAATAACAACCATTTCACTATGAACCTCAAAAATATACACAAATAAGGTTAGAGCGTATTTGAAAAAGAAGCTACACTTTGTTTGTGTTCAAAAATTTTACTCTGTGCACATTCAAACACATGGTAAATACTTTTTTTTTTTTTTTTGGGCTGGCCATAAACCGGCAAACTTTTTTTAATGAAAATACAAAACCATCAGTTGCATTCCAAAAAGTACAACATTGGATACCTCTGGGCAATATGAGACATTCACTTACACAAAATATGTCTCTATCTGGCCGTCCTAATATGGGGTCTTGGCACCCCTGGCCAAGCCAAAAATTGAATATGCACACAATTTGAAGTCATTTCCAATAGGGATTTGAGACTCCTGATCCCTATTGTCAACATGTGCCATCTGCCATCAGTGGTGATCAATGGACGTGTTTTGTGGGTGCAACCCCTTCTTCAGTTCACCTACTTGAGATACGAGGAAGGGGTTGCACCCCCAAAAGCCGTACATGGATATCCCCTGATGGCAGATGGCACATGTTGACACACTGTGTGCATATTCAATTTTTGGCTGGTTTGATTGTCTAAAAGAGAATAAAAGGGGGAAGAACAATCTGTAAACAAAAATGGGGGTTTTGATGCCTTATTCAATTCTCCCCAAAACATCTAGGATGTCTTTAAAGGTTTGATCCATCACATGAATTCTTTGTTTAATTCTGTCCAGTTCTGTGCTACATTCCATCACTTGCTGTATTATTCGTAGGGCACTGTCAGCAGAGAAACGTGTACTTTCTTTCACCACAACATTTACATCCCCTAAAAACAAAATAAAAAGGTATTATAACTCTGCAGGCCTACATCTCTTACCTGAAGCTGTGGTGACAGATACTGACCTGTTGTGGTGACCAGTTCCACCACGTCATCCACTTCTCCTTCCTGCACTTCTCCTTCCTCCACCTCTTCAACTTCCTCAACACCCTCAGGTTGTGGGTCTTTGTGAGGTTGGGGTTGTTTCGAAGCTGTGGGGTTCCTGTGCTCCCTGGAGTGTTCTCCTCCCAGTCTTCTCTCCCCTATGAGAATCAAACAAAAGGTCTAGTTATCACACTGAAATTCTCTATGAAAACTAAAAACAGGCTAAATTGCTTGGAAGTGGGGTACAAGTGTGTGTTTGTGTGGAATTTTCACATGAAGACATTATTTCTTCCCAAAAATATGTTTAGTATTCACCTTTGGCTGTCAATTTTGAGACGTGGAGGCACCACAAAAATTCACTGATGCACCTGTGTGGGACACCCAAAAAAGGCGGTTCTGTTGGCCCACACTATAGTGCTCAAAAGTACAGATGTGGAACCAGCTGCTGAGTGTCCTCTCCTTTACACTGATTAAAGTTTGCATTTCATTCTCTTTACAAACACATCATCTAGCCAACAATGTAAGAACAACAATTGAATCAAAACAGGCAGATGTCTAATTTAATTTAACCCTGTAAAATCTCCAAAAAACGAGGATAGTGGGCGAACGATGTGTCTGTAACGAACGATTACTGTGCCCAACCAAGTTCAAACTATGACATTTTGTAAGGTAGTACAATAGAAAAATGCAATAACATGGAGCAACATGTAAGTTGTGAAATACAATAATAGGAAAAATGTGGGAAAAGTACTTACTTTTTCCTAGCATTCTCTTAATGCTCCTTAACTGCTCCGGCTCCCTCAGTTTGAGGTCTGACCACCTCTTTCTGAGCTGCTCATTTGATCGTTTCACCCCGAAATTCTTCTTCAGACTCTTCACGACTTTCTTCATGATTTTGGCCTTCCTTCTATTAGGTTTGCTATACGGCCCATGCTTTGCGTCATAATCCGACTTTAGCAATATGTCCACCATCTCCGCCATCTCCGCATAAGACATATTAGATGCCTTGAATTTCCTCCTTGATCGTGACGTTTCCTCAGTCTCCGGGCTTGTCTCCTCCTCATTATTTGAGGAATTATCAGACACCTGCTATGAATCCGCCATATCTGTCTGCGCGCCGAAAGATAAGGGGCGGGGAAAAGATGTTAGTTAGAACGTCATGGGCGGCCGACGTGTGCGGAGCGACGTGTGCGTAGTTTTACGCATGCGTGGTGTATATATAGCAAACACACATGTGACTATACTACGTTCGGTGTGCGGAGAGAGGAGTTCAAGTGACGGACGTGCGAACGAAGGTATGTGATTTTGTGACTTTGATAAATTGGTGGCCTATACTGTCTTGAGAATGTTGAAGGATATATATGGTGAATAAGATTTTAAGGAGGTTAGACTGTGTGCCTCACATTATTTTTTTTTATTTATTTTTTTTGACTTGCAGACCCAAAATGAATGTCTTTATAAGTGACAAGGAATTCCTTGCGGAATTTATAGACCGGGTAAGGGAGCTGCCCGCTCTGTAGGAAACAAAAAACCCCATCCATAAAAAAAAGGGGTACGAAAAGCAGCGCTGGAGAGCCTGCTCCCATTTGTGCAGACCAAGGTGCCCACAGCCACAGCAAAACAGGTGGACACTAAAATTGGGAGCTTGAGAGGCACATACAGGACTGAACGCTCTAAGGTCCTGGCTTCTCAGAGGTCAGGAGCAGCAGCAGATGATGTGTATGTCCCCAATTTGTGGTACTACAGCAGGATGTCCTTTCTGGATGACCACATTGAGGCAAGGCCATCACTGTCCACTCTTCCCCCCAGACTTCCCTGCAGCCAACCTGAGCCTTCTCTGGAGCAAGAGGAGGCAGCCATCCTGGATGAACCTGATTTGGCCATCTGGAGCCAGGTATAGTATTTAATGCAAATGTATTGGTATACACTTAATGATGGAAAAAAAAGTCAAGATGAAAATCATAAACTATTTGGGGTTCCAAAAGTGAAATCAAGATCTCGAGACATTAGTCTGCCCTAAATTGGGTGCTAAATAGTCAATCTGATGTAGTCCTAAAAAATTTTAGTTTTTTTCTTGATTTACATTCAAATTGCTACATTCATGATCTGAAAGTTGTATGAAAATAATAAAACAAAATATTAAACTATGTCCCTTTTTCATACACAGGATGAAATCAGCCAGGAGGAGGGTCTGGAAACTGTCAGGCAGGAGGAGGCAGGGCCCACTGTGAGGCAGGAGGTGGCAGGGCCCACTGTGAGCCAGGAGGTAGCATGGCCCACTGTCAGCCAGGAGGTGGCAGGGCCCAGTGGCAGCCAGGAGGTGGCAGGGCCCAGTGGCAGACAGGAGGTGGCCGGCCCGAGGAGAAGCACTAGATCTCAGGTGCCTCCCATCCGCCTTCCAAAAAGAAGCAGGAGGGACAGGACTACTAGTGAGGCAGCAATGGCCCTTATTAGAGAGGCACATGCCACCCTCCAGGAGCCCACATCCCCTGAAGAGGCCATTGCCGGCCTAGTTGAGGCAAAGTTCAAGGTGATGAGCATGGAGCAACGCCTCCTATGCGAGCCCCTGCTCATCACCTTGCTGAACAAGGGGGTGATGGAGAGAATTATCCCCAATACGGCCATATGTGAGGTGGCACAGCTATCACAACCTCAACCTCCTCCACCTCCACCTTCTTCTTCTGCCCCACCCCCTCCTCCTCCACATCCACCTTCTTCTTCTGCCCCACCCCCTTCTCCTCCACCTCCTCCTCCACCTTCTTCTTCTGCCCCACCCCCTTCTCCTCCACCTCCTCCTCCACCTTCTTCTGCCCCACCCCCTTCTCCTCCACCTCCTCCTCCTCCTGACAGGAGTACCCCTCCAGTGGCCCAGCCTCCAGCCACACGAAGAAGGAAGGCTGCAGGGAAGGCTGCAGGGAAGGCTGCCAAGAAGACGAGGAAGTGATGGCCTTGCTTCATTGTGGTCAGACAGAAGGCAGCCTGTTGTAGTACCACACACTTGGGACATATATATCACCTGCTGCTGTTCCTGACCTCTGGGAGGCCAGCATCAGATTGTGCTCAGAACTGTTGGCCTTCTCAAGCTCCCAATTTTAGTGTCCACACAGGGTTGATGTGTGCTCTGGGGTCCCTGGGATGCACAAATGGCAGCAGGTTCTGCAGCGCTGCCTTCTCTTTATTTTGGTAAAAACATGAATAAATGTTTTTTTGGTTTAAGTTCATACTTGACTATGTTTATTTTTTCAAATTTTTAATTTAGCTTTGGAGTAAGCAGATACATTTGACACCAAAAAAAAGGGACAGATAACAACCCCAAATAAAAAAAAATAATTCTTTAAAAAATATAGGGTGTAAACTTGACACAAAAAAAAATCAAATATACAATGGGAGATCACTATCAAAACATTGACAAATTACAATTAACATCTGTTTCAAAAATATAAAACATTAAAATATTCAGAAGATCTTGCACGATATAATACACCTAAATCTAATTAAGAGCAGCATGTAAAAGCTTTAAAAAAGATAGTGTGACAGCAGGAAGGTAAAGTCACCTGGTTGCATCCAGGGGGGTAGATATATTTCGCCCAGATTCAGGCTTTACGCCGACTTATACAACTAGGTGGAGAGTTGTATAAGCCCAGCTGAGGCTAGTGGGCTCATGGATGACTCATACCTCTAGGGAGAGTGTGGGGCGTCGTGCAGACAGGGAGTTGATGAGACCATCTGAAGCTTGTCAGCTCATTTAGGCCTCTATAAGAACTCCCAGATTCATTAGGTGTTTGCTCATGCCTGGACCCAGACCTGTGTGGACTGTCTAGGGAGAGTGAACCCCTGTGCGGTGAGACAAAGCCTGTGTGGCTATTTGCTTGGACATTTAAAACCAGGGACTTAGGGACTAGGACAGCACTAGGCTGATCCCAGTTGTTAGTTAGGAAACCTGTATGTTTAGTCAGAGGTCAAGTGGACCAGGATTTATTTTGTTTATGTTTCTTTTGCTTTGCTGTGTTTTGTCACTGTAAATAGAAAATAAACCGCACCTTTTTGATTTTGAAAACCACAACCTCCGTTTGCTGGGCCTGTTTTTGTGTGGGGAGCCCATCCCGGGGGTCACACACACCCGCTGCCGAGCTAACCCCCTCACAGTTGGTGGAGAACCAGTGGCAGTTTTTTTTTAAGCCAGCATGGAGGAGATACTGAAGCAGCTGGCTCTAGCAAATGCCAATCAACAGCAGACAAATGCAGGTTTGCAAAAGAGCCTTGCAGCTCATCAACAGAGCCTTGCAGCTCAACAACAGAACTTCGCAGCCCAGCAGCAAGCTCATCAACAGAGCCTTGCAGCCCAGCAGCAGACAAACGCAACTTTGCAACAGAGTCTGGAGGCTCAGCAACAAGCCCAGCAGCAATCTGAGGCCCGCTTCATAGACCTGTTGCAGAAGCAAGAGCAGAGACTACAACAACAGATGGAAGCAGTAATGCAGCAACGTCCGCAGACCAGTGAGGAAAGCCGTCCCACTAATACCGCGTCCTTTGGGGTGAGTCGTTTATTGACAAAAATGACTGGAGAGGATGATCCAGAGGTATTTTTGACCACATTTGAAAGGACTGCTGAAAGAGAAAAGTGGCCTGAGGAGCAGTGGGCTGGACTGGTGGCTCCTCTGTTAACTGGTGAATCGCAGAAAGCTTACTATGACCTAGAGCCTAACCAAGCAAAAGACTATGTGATGCTAAAAGCTGAAATATTGGCAAGGCTGGGTGTCACCCAGGCTGTCCGGGCTCAGCGTGTGCATAACTGGACTTTCCAGCTTGGAAAACCCCCCAGGTCTCAAATGTATGATCTCATTCACCTGAGCAGAAAGTGGCTACAGCCAGAGACTTTGTCCGCACCAAAGATTGTGGAACGTGTTGTAATGGATCGGTTTTTGAGAGCTCTTCCTACTGCCATCCAAAAGTGGGTAAGCCATGGAGACCCAGAGACGGCCGATGGTCTTGTGGATCGTGTGGAGAAATACTTGGCTACAGAGAACCTGACGGCCTCTTCCAGAGACACTCGGACTTTCCACCCTAAGACCAGACCATCCCCAGGGGCGGATAAGAGGATTCCAAGGGGTGAGGGTGGAGAGAGTGAGAGGGTGGGAGCTCTACCCAAAGTTTGGCGAGAACAGCCTGGGAAATCAGCGGCTCAAGAGGCGGCAAGAAGGATCGTTTGCTACCGCTGCCGGCAAGCGGGACATATTGCAGCCAATTGCCCGGTTGTGGAGGAACCCATGCAGTGTGACTTTCTGACGGGCAGACGTCAGTCGCTGTGTGCGACAGTCGCATGCACTGCCATTCGAGGAACTGAGAAACATTTATGCAAAATGTGTGTTAATGGTAGAAATGTTGTGGTATTGCTGGATTCAGGTAGCCTTGTGACCCTGATAAAGGCTGAGTTAGTTAAAACAGAGGTCTCTGGGAATAGCAAGGTAGCTGTTATTTGTGTGCATGGGGACACCCGAGAGTTTCCAGTGACTACAGTGTGTTTCGAGACCCCCAAAGGTACCCTCTCTCATCCAGTGGGCTTAGTATCTCAGTTACCGCATGACACCATTGTGGGAAGGGATTTTCCGAAGTTCTGGGAACTGTGGGATGATCCTGAGCCCCCCACTGGTGCCCCTATGAGATAATGGAAAAAGTGAGCGAAGTGAATTACAAGGTCAGACAACCAGGAAGGCGAAAGCCCGAACAGATCTATCACGTTAATCTGTTGAAAGCCTGGAGGGATAGAGAGTCCCTAGTCGCAGACACTTGGTCACCAGCTCAAACTGGTTGCGTGATTCCTGAGGTTGGAATAGCAGCCACCTTGTCACAACCCCAACAACAGGAGGTTAAGGAGTTTGTGCTTCGCAACAAGGAGGTATTCTCTGAGCTGCCGGGACAAACATCTGGGGTAGAGCATGACATCATTACCCCGCCCGGTGAAAGGGTGAAGTTAAAACCCTATCGGATCCCAGAGGCCCGACGGGAGGCAATACGGGAGGAAGTACAGAAAATGCTGAACTTAGGGGTGATAGAGGAGTCCCAAAGTGATTGGTCTAGTCCCATTGTGTTGGTGCCTAAACCGGATGGGAGCTGGCGATTTTGTAACGATTTTCGTCAGTTGAACAAAGTTACAAAATTTGACACCTACCCCATGCCACGTATTGATGAGTTGATCGACCGGCTGGGAACAGCCCGATACATGACGACTCTTGACCTCACAAAAGGGTATTGGCAAATCCCCCTGGCCAAGTCGGCCAAAGAGAAAACCGCATTTGTAACCCCAGACGGGGCGTTCCAATATAAAAGAATGCCGTTCGGGTTACAGAATGCGCCGGCCACATTCCAGCGGAAAATGGACCAGATGCTGAGGCCCCATCGGAAGTATGCTGCGGCTTACCTGGATGACGTAATTGTCCATAGCACAGATTGGGCCTCACATCTGCCAAAAGTGCAAGCAGTCCTGGACTCTGTTCGGGAAGCGGGGTTTACGGCTAACCCCAAGAAGTGTACCATTGGGCAGGAGGAGGCCAAATATCTTGGGTACACCATTGGGAGGGGAATAATAAAACCCCAACTCAACAAAATCGAGGCCATCCAGAGTTGGCCACGTCCCAACAGCAAGAAGCAGGTACGAGCCTTTCTGGGAATCGCTGGGTATTATCGGCGATTCATTCCCCACTTTGCTTCTAAGGCTGTGCCCCTAACCAACCTGACGAAGGGGAAAGGGTCGGTCATGATTAAATGGACCCCCGAGGCTGAGGCAGCATTCCAATTCTTGAAACAAGCCTTATGTAGCCAGCCAGTGTTGTACTCACCCGACTTCTCTAAAGACTTTGTCGTACAAAGTGATGCGTCAGATGTGGGGTTAGGAGCAGTATTGTCCCAGGTCTGGAACGGGGAAGAGCACCCAGTCATTTACCTCAGCAGGAAGTTGAAGTCCCATGAGGTAAATTACGCCACCGTTGAAAAGGAGTGTTTAGCGGTGAAGTGGGCTCTAGATTCCCTTCGGTACTACCTGCTAGGTAGGCACTTTGACATGGTTACGGATCACGCTCCGTTAAAGTGGATGGCTCAAAACAAGGAAACAAATAGAAGAGTGAATAGGTGGTTCCTGGCCCTCCAGGAATTCAACTTCACAGTAAAGCATCGCCCTGGCGTTCAAATGGGGAATGTGGATGCTTTGTCTCGAGTACATGAATGCCTGATTGCTGGTGTTCCAACCCCGAGGTTAAAACAAGAGGGGGGGGGTATGTGACAGCAGGAAGGTAAAGTCACCTGGTTGCATCCAGGGGGGTAGATATATTTCGCCCAGATTCAGGCTTTACGCCGACTTATACAACTAGGTGGAGAGTTGTATAAGCCCAGCTGAGGCTAGTGGGCTCATGGATGACTCATACCTCTAGGGAGAGTGTGGGGCGTCGTGCAGACAGGGAGTTGATGAGACCATCTGAAGCTTGTCAGCTCATTTAGGCCTCTATAAGAACTCCCAGATTCATTAGGTGTTTGCTCATGCCTGGACCCAGACCTGTGTGGACTGTCTAGGGAGAGTGAACCCCTGTGCGGTGAGACAAAGCCTGTGTGGCTATTTGCTTGGACATTTAAAACCAGGGACTTAGGGACTAGGACAGCACTAGGCTGATCCCAGTTGTTAGTTAGGAAACCTGTATGTTTAGTCAGAGGTCAAGTGGACCAGGATTTATTTTGTTTATGTTTCTTTTGCTTTGCTGTGTTTTGTCACTGTAAATAGAAAATAAACCGCACCTTTTTGATTTTGAAAACCACAACCTCCGTTTGCTGGGCCTGTTTTTGTGTGGGGAGCCCATCCCGGGGGTCACACACACCCGCTGCCGAGCTAACCCCCTCACAATAGTCATAACTCTGTGTGAATATCAGCAGCAAAACAAGTTCATTCCTTTAGATTAATGTAACATTCTAAAGAAGATTTCAATGCACAACATTTAAACGATGCAATAATTTACAGCGTGACGAATGTGCTATCTCCATTACGAAGACTTGATTTAGCAGAAGATGCGCTCCCGTCTCATACTTGATTCTGAGCATGCGCGCTTTTGGAAGAGTCGTAAAAGCATACACACGAACCATTTTCTCGTCACAAAACAGGCAAACGAGAAACACGACGAGGAAATCTTGAATCCTGACGAGAAAATAGAGAGCAGGTTCTCTATTTTCTCGTCGAGATTCACGGCAGTTTTCTCGTCGTAAAACCATACACACGAACGGTTTTCTCGACAATAAAGCTCTCGCGGCACTTTTCTTGCCGGTTTTGGACGAGAAACTCGGCCGTGTGTACGAGGCATCAGACTTGTAATACAGGTGAGGATTAATGACAGGAAATGTGATCACAGTACATCATTCTCTCATCTCCTTTCATTCCAATCTTTCTATGCTGATCGTCTACTCACCGCTAAACCCCTGCAATCAAAACCATCCAGCCCTCCATGCCTGTCCATCCTAACAGCAAATCAGAGTTTCTATGATTTGTATCATTTATTAAAATGTATTTCATGTGAAGGAATGATGTGATCTCCTTACAGGGACTGGTTTCCATTGTCCTCCATCCTTTAATTCTGCTGAATATCTTCTGGGGATCAGAGATCATTCAATATTAAATACCAAACAAACATCCCCCATCTGAAAAGGAACACAGATCTCAGATCCTCCTTCACACTCAATACATTGTATCTGAAGAAATCGGGCAGAACTGTGATTGGTGCAAATATGAAATGCAGTGGCGGCTGGTGCTCAAAATTTTTGGGGGGGTGCAAACAAACTGAAAAAAAAAAAAAATCAATTGCCGCCTCTGTGCCCATTAAACGCAGCCACTGTGCCCAAACGCCACCAGTTTGCCCCCTCAAATACAGCCAGTTTGTTTCCATATACAGCCAGTGTGCCCCCATATATATACAGCCAGTGTGCCTGCATATACAGCCAGTGTGCCCCCATATACAGCCAGTGTGCCCCCATATATATATATATATATAGCCAGTGTGCCCCCATATACAGCCAGTTTGTCCCCATATATATAGCCAGTGTGCCCCCATATACAGCCAGTTTGTACCCATATACAGCCAGTTCCCCCCAAATGCAGCCAGTCCCCCCCCCCCCATATACAGCCAGTTCCCCCCAAATGCAGCCAGTTTGTCCCCCATATACAGCCAGTTCCCCCAAATGCAGCCAGCGTGTCCCCCATATACAGCCAGTTCCCCCCAAATGCAGCCAGTTTGTCCCCCATATACAGCCAGTTCCCCCAAATGCAGCCAGTTTGTCCCCCATATACAGCCAGTTCCCCCCAAATGCAGCCAGCGTGTCCCCCATATACAGCCAGTTCCCCCCATATTCAGCCAGTTTGTCCCCCATATACAGCCAGTTCCCCCCAAATGCAGCCAGTTCCCCCTCCATATACAGCCAGTTCCCCCCAAATGCAGCCAGTTTGTCCCCCATATACAGCCAGTTCCCCCAAATGCAGCCAGCGTGTCCCCCATATACAGCCAGTTCCCCCCAAATGCAGCCAGTTTGTCCCCCATATACAGCCAGTTCCCCCCAAATGCAGCCAGCGTGTCCCCCATATACAGCCAGTTCCCCCCAAATGCAGCCAGCGTGTCCCCCATATACAGCCAGTTCCCCCAAATGCAGCCAGTTTGTCCCCCAAATACAGCCAGTTTCCACCAAATGCAGCCAGCGTGTCCCCCATATACAGCCAGTTCCCCCCATATTCAGCCAGTTTGTCCCCCATATACAGCCAGTTCCCCCATATTCAGCCAGTTTGTCCCCCATATTCAGCCAGTTCCCCCCAAATGCAGCCAGTTTGTCCCCCATATACAGCCAGTTCCCCCAAATGCAGCCAGTTTGTCCTCCATATACAGCCAGTTCCCCCCAAATGCAGCCAGTTCCCCCCATATTCAGCCAGTTTGTCCCCCATATACAGCCAGTTCCCCCCATATTCAGCCAGTTTGTCCCCCATATACAGCCAGTTCCCCCCAAATGCAGCCAGTTCCCCCCATATTCAGCCAGTTTGTCCCCCATATTCAGCCAGTTCCCCCCAAATGCAGCCAGTTTGTCCCCCATATTCAGCCAGTTTGTCCCCCATATTCAGCCAGTTTGTGCCCCATATTCAGCCAGTTTGTCCCCCAAATGCAGCCTGTCCCCCCCCCCAGCCCTGCACTTACCTTCCTCGGTCTGCGCCGTCCTCGATATGTTCTCCTGCCCTCGATGTCGCTTCAGCCAATCAGGTTACCGGTAACCAGATCCGGTGAACCTGATTGGCTGAAACCTCCACACAGTCTTCTTCCAGGAACGCACCCCCGTGCGTACCTGGGAGGAGTTTTTGGAAGCCGAATACAGCGTGAGAGCTGTATTCAGAAAGCCTATCAGAGCCGCTGGCTCTGATAGGCACTTCCAAGTTACACCCACCGCCGGCCGCCGCTCTAATTCATATGGCCGGCGCTCACCAGGAGGCCGGCCATATGTATAGTGGGCAGCGCGGCAGCGGTGACAATACACAGATTCATGCAATGCATGAATCTGTGTATTGTCTTTCAGTGGCGGTGCGGGAGCGAGAGGGGGCGGCGCTCCGGCGCCCTCTATGGACGCACCGCCACTGATGAAATGGATTCAGTCAAATTTCCCGCCGACATTCTATATGACGTTCCAATGATCTCAGATAGAATAATCCGACACTAAAATCTGGTATCTCTTCCTTCGGGAACATCGATCAACGTTCCTCTGAATTGTCGGGCAGTTTATCTAACGAAGAAGAATAAATCCATTAAAAATATGAATGTCACATTTCTTCTAGTCTTTTCTTTTACTCCACAATACAGAATCCGCCCTGCTAGAGAATGTTTGCTATAGAGATCAATGTACTTAAAAAAGTTATGTCACGCACAAACAAGTGAAAACAGAACTCTAGTGAAGGTTCATAAAAAATGTGAAATGTGAAAAAACATAAGAAGTGGATCAACCACATGAATAAGTAAATACCCACAACTAAATAAGTGTGCAGATACAGGGACTAAACCCCTGTGCTAAATGAATATAATCCTGCAATTTTTTTTTATTATAAATGACACTCATATGTATAATGGAAATTCTCCAAATATGATGAAATAAATGTGACAACAAATTGCTGGAATACTACTATAGTGCTCCAACTCATTAAACATAAAAATAAAATCACACCAATAAAAAAATCCGTTCCTTTAAGAGATTCCCAAAGAAAGTTCCAAATGCAACAAAGGGGATTGCTTCATATGAGGAAAAGCAGGAGTTTTGTAGAGGAATGTGAGAAGAATAGTGCCCAAGGTAGATCCACCGATATCCTAGAGAGGCTACATCCACCACGGTGAGTATAAATTCAAGATGGGTACCTTACCGCAAAAGGTGGACCTCCACTGTGGCAAGGTCGGAAAAGCCTGCAGATATTACCCTCTGCGGGGTATAAATGCTGATTCTGGAGGTGTCACGACTCCGAAATCCTGGCAATCCCTCTGCCTCTAGTTCCGCTGTCTCATCCTCTGGGGGCTGATGTGGTCAAGCGTTTGAAATGACCCAACAGAACTCCAATGTGGGTACCAACAGGGAAAGAAGAGGCAAGGACTCGGATAGTGTATTACCTCAAAAATCGATTTATTCCCATCATCAAGGTACAAGGAGTACAAAAAATTCTAGTCTTTTCTTTTACTCCACAATACAGAATCCGCCCTGCTAGAGAATGTTTGCTATAGAGATCAATGAAAAGTCTGCAGAACAAGTATTTTCTGGGCTGAGAACAGAGAAAGATCTCAGAATACATTTCTTTGAAATTCTCATAAGAAAGACATTACTGGCTAATGAAGGAAACGCCCACTGCTCTGATTGGTTCAGATTTCAAATTACTAACTTCCCAAATCTGCCCGCCTAAATAGTGAAGAACGTTACAGAGAAATAATCAGCCCTATTATACCGCCAAATCCGACACTGAGATCATCAGATGACACATTTATCCGAGAAATATCATCAATGTTTTATTTTCATCGATTAGTCCGGAATGAATAGAAATTAATTCTGAAGTTATTGAATAATGTAAAACATTTCCATATGTTCTCTTATAATCCAAGTCCTCGGAATGCAGAATCCCCCCCCCCCCCCCACTGCTACATACAGAACATGAGAGTGAGATGATTTCTCTCATAGATCTCCGCCTTTCTATATGATGGGAAATAAATGATTACAAGTTTCATTATTGGTAGAAATCGGAAATGATCATGATATGCCAGACAAATTTGTACAATGAATCAATACAGGAAAGAGAAAAAATTGCGCTTCTGATGAATCACATCAGTTTTCATTCAGCAAAATATTTAAAAGCTTCCAAATAAATGAAATTCTCTGCAGTGTAATAAATTACTAAACTCCGCCCCTTACCCACATGTTTCCCATCAGGTCCGCTTAGCCTTACACCCAGGAAGGTGAGATGTCTTTCTAATACGGTATATCATTTATTCATGTAGCAGATTGCACACATTTTGCTCTTCCTATATAAAGATCGGGAAATATGACATTGTTGGTAGAAATAATTAATAATCAAGACATGCCAGACACATATGTACAATTAATCAATAAAGACAATGTTATGCTTCTGATGAATTACATGAGTTTCCATTCAGCAAACTACTGAAAAGCTTCTAAATAAATGAAATTCTCTGCAGTGTAATGAATGACTAGACCCCGCCCCTTCTCCTCCTGTCTCCCATCAGGTCCGCTCAGCCTTACACCCAGGAAGGCGAGATGTCGGAAACAATGTGTTTCTTTGTTTCATTTTCAAAATACAATTTTAGAAATATGAAATTTTTATGAAAAATTTAAACTCCTGATTGCGTTTCTGTTTTGAAGTATTAAAGATTCATGTTCTCCATGTAATCTCCCGATATAAATAGAAAATAATTGAGAAGACAAAATAAATTCATCTTCCGGAAATGTATTGCTGTTACTGAATACAACAGAATATACAGGAGCCTTATAAAGGAATGAAATTCTCTATCTATTTTGTAATGAATTGGGTGTGACTCCGCCTCTTTCCTAGGAAGGTTTCCATCAGGTCCGCCCAGGCTGTATATAAGGAGGTGGCTGTGTGCGATTTCTTTATTCATCTGAATAACGAGGAACTCATCATGTCTGGTCGCAGTAAAGGAGGGAAGGGTCTTGGGAAAGGAGGTGCCAAGTGGCACAGGAAGGTGCCCAGGGACAACATCCAGGGCATCACCAAACCCGCCATCCGATGTTTGGCCCGCAGAGGGGGTGTCAAGCGCATCTCCGGACTCATCTATGAGGAGACCCGCGGAGTGCTCAAGGTTTTCCTGGAGAATGTCATCCGCGATGCCGTCACCTACACCGAGCACGCCAAGAGGAAGACCGTCACCGCCATGGATGTCGTCTATGCTCTCAAACACCAGGGGCGCACTCTCTACGGATTCGGAAGATAAACCCTCATAGACACCTACCCACTTCACCTACACAAAGGCCCTTCTTAGGGCCACCCACCTTCTCATACAAAGAACTATATGCCGCTATTTTCTCTATCGGTAGAAGTAAATGGAATATAAATGACGCGTCCTACACATTTATGTAGCGGGAGGGTTTGTTCTCTGGGTTGGAACATGTGACATTCGTCCTATGTAGGCGATCTAAGTAATCAGACTGGAGGAGAGAGGTGAATGATTCAAATGCTTAATCGGCTGATTAAAAACAAACAACCGTTTGGGTTTGTCAGGAAACTTCCAGAACTGGGATTGGCTCAGCTTCAGTTGGAAATTTTCTCCTGGAAGTCTAAGAACGTTCCATCCAGAGAACCGGATCTATTCTAGCGCCAGATCTCAGCAGGAAATGGATGGAGGATTTCTGTACAATTCTCTGACTTGTTCATTTGTTACTGGTGGAAGAAGTAAAGTTCTTTTATTTCATCCTGAGTGCAGAGTGTACAATTTTATAGATTAACTCTCTACCCAATTAGATACAACATTGAATAAATAATTTAGTTGTGTTCTTATAGCGTTAGTAAAGCAGATAGAAGAGTGTATGGTCAGTCAGACATCGCACGTGTACCTGGAGATTACACGGAGAACATGAATCTTTAACACTTCATAACAGAAACACCAGTTTCATTTTTTCATATTTATAAACATTATTTTGCAAAGGAAATAAAGACATACATGTTTTTCCCCTACATATTTCCT